>CM056393.1:21103174-21236656 GCA_029718625.1 Synaphobranchus kaupii
CATCATGATTGTAAAGCACTTTGGGTGTGAGAAAGGCACTATATAATTTTGTGCTATATAGAAAGGCACTATATTATTAAGCCATTACTGAAGAAACCAAACCTCGAACCTGACAAATTGGAAAACTAAAGACCCATTTCAAATCTTCCATTTTTATCAAAAATATTTGAGAAAGCTGTTGCGAAGCAACTTGGTGCATACCTTAGCTCAAACCATATCCATGAAATATTCCAGTCAGGATTTAGACCCTACCATAGCATTGAAAAGGCACTTGTTAAAGTTATTAACGATTTACTATTATCAACCGACCAAAACTCTGTGTCTGTTCTTGTACTCCTTGACCAAAGTGCACTTAATTGTCAAGCACTAGTATGGTTCAGATCATACTTATACAATAGGAAGCAGTTTGTTAAATTAAATGAAGAAGTATCCAGTGACTCAGTCATGAAATATGGTATTCCACAAGGATCAGAGCTAGGTCCAGTACTGTTTTCATTATATATGAAGTGTGGGGACACACTTATAAAGACACTATAGAGCCACTGTTCAAACTCCAAAAAAGGGCAATGAGAGTTGTATATAGTGTCCCATATAGAGACCACACAAATGATTTGTTTATTAAGGCAAAGTTTCTCAAGTGGCAGGATATAATTAAATATAATACTGTACAAATATTATTCTTAGCCTCCAAAAATCTCTTACCCGTAAATATACAGAAACTGTTTCTAAAGAGAGATGACATACATAACCTAAGAGGAAATATGATTTATAAACAAAAATCTATAAAGTCAACACTCAGAGGTCATTCATTATCCATTGTGGGGGTTAAGCTTTGGAACAGTTTACATGATGTGATTAAAATGTCTACAAACTTAAAGACCTTCAAGTGTAAGATAAGATGCAAGATGGTAGAAAATTATCAAGTATAAAAATAGGGGGTTATCATGAAAGGAAAATGAAAACAATGTCAAGATGTGCAAAAACAATTGTAAGCGGTTTATGCTCTGCATTTACATGGGACACTCGAGCATCAGAAAAACGAAGAAACGGACACATTTATTGGGACATTATCTGAACAATATTCTGGACTGTTGCTGTTGAAATGAAACAAATTGTTTTGTCTAATGTATGACATGTACATTTAAATATGACTTATTTGGACTTTATTGTTTTGTTTATTTTTTTATTCTTATTTATTTTTTTATTTTTTTTCCTTTTCTTTCTCGGACTGTTTTGTTATAAAGCAAGTTCAGCTATGCTGTTGTGATACGAAATAATCTGTTTTAAACAAATGTATAATGTGAACTTTCAAATTTGATTGAGGAATTGGGGCGGGACTTGATAAGCAGTCTGCTTTTTTCCCGTATCCCTTTTCGGCAGGAAATGTATTTGTTAAATGCATATTTCAGAAATGTGATGCAATGTGACTATACACCAGTGGCGGCTCCTGAGCTGAAAATTGGGGAGGCAGAAAACTTCCCTTTAAACTGATTATTGGTCTTAATCATTTTTCAATCAGTTTCCTTGATTAACAATAGGCTACATCAGCGTTTAATTCACCAATTACTCAATGCCATCAAATGTAGCCAGTTCTTCTCAATGAGGCTATTAGGCAAGTAATAAAATTATTTTCACTTGCATCGCATAATTGTGCACATTTTAATCAACATTATAATTGTGGATACATGTGCTCTTCGTTCTCCGCACTCTTAATTACGAAAATATTCATGGAAATTAAACGATCTGAAAGCTCAGCTTTTGTTAGATTCTTTTTTATTGCAGGTTTAGCACAACCTCATCTTTTGTTAGATTATTTTAAAAAAATAATTAAAAAAATTATCTAACAAAAGCTGAGCTTTAAGATCGTTTAATTTCCATGAATATTTTCGGAATTAAGAGTGCGGAGAACGAAGAGCACATGTATCCACAATTATAATTTTGATTAAAATGTGCACAATTTTGCGATGCAAGTTAAAATAATTTTATTACTTGCCTAATAGCCTAATTGAGGAGAACAGGCTACATTTGATGGCATTGAGTAATTGGTGAATTAAACGCTGATGTAGCCTATTGTTAATCAAGGAAACTGATTGAAAAATGATTAAGACCAATAATCAGTTTAAAGGGAAGTTTTCTGCCTCCCCAATTTTCAGCTCAGGAGCCGCCACTGCTATACACATGCCGAAATAAACAAATAAACAATAAACAAATATATGCTAACCCTTGGTAATATCATTCAGGCACATGGGGTAGATTTTCACCGCTATGCGGACGATACACAGATATACATTTCCATGAAACCCGGCGAGGCACTACCACTTTCTCGATTAGAGGCTTGTATTGCAGATAGGAAAGCTTGGATGCTTTCTAATTTCCTGACCCTAAACCCTAAAAATGCTGGTTTTAGGATCCAAAAAAGCAAAGGGAGAAATTGTGTACATCTACTTAAAATTTTGATGGTTGTTTAGTTGTTCCAAATTCAGCTGTGAAAGACCTAGGTGTTACTAGACCAGATCTAACCTTTAGCGCGCACATAAAAAACATATCCAGAGTAGCTTTCTCAAAATTAGGCACTTCCTATCAGAAGGGGACGCAGAGAAATTGATCCATGCTTTTGTTACATCGAGCCTAGATTACTGTAATGCCCTGCTATCTGGCTGCCCTAAATCCTTGCTAAATAATCGCCACAGTGGCGCTCTGTAGGAGAAAGCTCTACCACCCGTCAAGTTTTTAGATATTCTAGGGACTACTAAGTAGCCTGCGTCTTGGGAACTAAGTGATCTTTTTGGTTTATAGGGTAAAAGTAGATTACATATATTTAAAGTCCATTTATAGCTTTCAATGTCAGAAACAATACCTTAAATTCTATCCTATACTTAATTGGTAGCCATTGAAGCGATGCTAGCACTGGGGTAATATGCTCATTCTTCTTAGTTCTAGTCAAAATGCGAGCGGCTGCATTCTGCACAAGCTGGAGATTATTTAGCAAGGATTTAGGGCAGCCAGATAGCAGGGCATTACAGTAATCTAGCCTAGATGTAAGAAAAGCATGGATCAATTTCTCTGCGTCCCCTTCTGATAGGAAGTGCCTAATTTTAGCAATGTTCCTTAACTGAAAGAAAGCTACTCTGGATATGTTTTTTATGTGTGCGCTAAAGGTTAGATTTGGGTCTATAGTAACACCTAGGTGTTCACAGCTGAATTTGGAACAACTAAACAACCATCAAAATTTTAAGTAGATGTACACAATTTCTCCCTTTGCTTTTTTGGATCCTAAAACCAGCATTTCAGTCTTCTCTGAGTTTAGGGTCAGGAAATTAGAAAGCATCCAAGCTTTCCTATCTGCAAAATACAAGCCTCTAATCGAGAAAGTGGTAGTGCCTCGCCGGGTTTCATGGAAATGTATATCTGCGTATCGTCCGCATAGCAGTGAAAATCTACCCCATGTGCCTGAATAATATCACCAAGGGGTAGCATATATAATGAAAACAGTACTGGACCTAGCACTGATCCTTGGGGAATACCATATTTCATGACTGAGTAACTGGATACTTCTTCATTTAATTTAACAAACTCAACACAGTCCTGGAGTCTCTTCAGTAGAATCTCATGATCTATTGTACCAAAAGCTGCACTTAGGTCAAGGAGTACAAGAACAGACACAGAGTTTTGGTCGGCTGATAATAGTAAATTGTTAATAACTTTAACAAGTGCCGTTTCAATGCTATGGTAGGGTCTAAATCCTGACTAGAATATTTCATGGATATGGTTTGAGCTAAGGTATGCACCAAGTTGCTTCGCAACAGCTTTCTCTAATATGTTTGATAAAAATGGAAGATTATACATGGGTCTTTTGTTTTCCAATTTGTCAGGTTCGAGGTTTAATAATATAGTGCCTTCCTATATAGTGCAAATTTATATAGTGTCTTTCTGACACTCAAAGTGCTTTACAATCATGATGGAGAAACTCGCCTCAACCAACACCAATGTGTAGCACCCACCTGGGTGATAAAACGGCAGCCATTTTGCACCAGAATGCTCACCACACATCAGCTGAGGTGGAAAAGGAGATTCAATTAAACTGGAGGATGATTAGGTGGCAGATTCAAAGAGCTGGGTTGGGACTTTAGGTTGGGACGGGATCTTTAATGACCACAGTGAGTCAGGACCTCGGTATAACGTCTCATCCGAAAGACAACATCCCCTACAGCACAGTGTCCCCATCATTGCACTGGGGCATTAGAGTTTATTTGACCAGAGGCAGACTGTCCCCTACTGGCCCACCAACACCACTTCCAGCAGCAACTTAGTTTTCCCTGGAGGTCTCCCATCCAAGTACTAACCAAGCCCACACCAGCTTAGCTTCAGCCATTCAGCATGAGCATGTTGCATGGGGGTATGGCTGCTGGCTATAGGTTGTCGGGCCTCATTCATGAAATGTTCCTAAATATGCGGGTACATTTATGTACAAAACAAATTGATACAAAAAATGTATGCCAGATTCATCAAACTGTGTGGAAAAGGCAGATTTGTTCGTATTCCTTCTGTATGTTCATACATTCCAATTCATCGACATGCATCGACATGACATGCGCGTGCGTACATGTTATTTTGCAATTAGCATGAATTGCCATATATGGAAGTTGCAAATTCCATTTAAAGGTGCAAACAAAGTCAAAGTGACCCAGAAAAAGCAAAAGAAATAATTATTCTCACGCTGAAATCAAAGTTTTATTAGGAGATGTTCAGTCAAGGGAAAAAAAAAAGACTTATTAATATTGTCAGTACCGGTGTGTCATGAACTGGTAAAGTAAAGGCCAAGCAAGAGATAACATGTACCATCAATGCAGGATCACCCGTGACACAAACTGTTAAATTAGTAATAAAAAAAAAAAATGGATTGAAAATAAATTGGAGGCGAAGAAACGCATAGCTGGGTATCTAGGTCTGCATCGGACAAGCGGGCGCATTGCCGCCATCTGCCAAGCATATGGTCTTTCTCGCAGCCTGGAAATAAATAAAACATTATTCATTAAAAAATTTTGTTGGGGTTCTATGGTGTGAGTTGTGCTTTGAAATCGGGTAATCACATATGCTACCTTATTTTAGAATCCGGATATATATTTATCCGGATATAGCTTGCTTAGCCTACATTCTTACCAGGCAAAAACTTTAAACAAAATGTGTATCTGTTTTTTTCAGCTGAACATGAGATGTCGTTTCATCGAGTTTTCAACACAAAAACATTCACTGGGGTGTGCAGTCTATGGCACCGATAACATTGGACATTTCATAAAAACCCAGCTTTACCTCCACCTGGCTTTCCATCTTGTAGGGGAACTGGATGTGCGGTGGAATTAGCTGGATTATGCTGTTGACCACAATTGCAACACTTGCTACAGACCTGAAAGCCACTTTAAAGCAAATTTCGTTCATTGGTTAATGTGGGTTTTAATTAGAATATTTAAGGTCATATAGTATTCATTAGCCTATGTTATGGGTCTAATTAAACAGCTTCATAGTCTACAATTTGTAATGTTCCGCTCCCTTCCTGTTCGTTCTCCGTATTTTCCTGTTTTCCCTCCGTGTCATGTTGGATCCTTTTGTCCGTGTTTTCCCCGCTGCTGCGGACTAGGCGTTTCCTTCCCTGTCTTGTTCGTCTGGTTGTCTTGTCTTACTTCCGCCTTTTCACTCCGTCCCCCCTCGTTGCATGCATTTCCTCACCTGGTGTTTCGTAATCACTCCCGTTTATTTTCCACACCTGTTCCTTATTTAGTTCTTTCATTAACCTCACTATATATTCCTTCGGCTGGCTGCCAGTCGGCGCCAGTTCGTTAACTATCGTCACGCGGTGTTAATGCTCGTTGTTTCCCTGGTCATGTACTACGTACTACTCGCTTGGTTGTGGGATATAATCCCCTTGCAGCTTTGGTTCCGCTCCTAACTACAGTCTGGTAGTTTACCTCCTCGTCAATTCCTGTTGTGCATGCAGCTAACCTGTTTCCCTTCTCCTCCATCTAACCCAGCTCCCATTCTCCCGTGGCAGTGTTCGTTTCCCCCGTATTCGTTGTGTGTGTTGCGGTACCTCCACCTCCAGCTCGTGTAGGCTCCGGGTTGGCGTTATACCTGGCTACCCTCCAGTTGTTCCTGTCCGGCCGAAGAAGCCACCTAGTTCTTCGGTTACGGTTCCGGGAGCTCTGGAGACCAGTCAGCTCCATCCGGACCTACCGCAGCTACGCCACACTACCCAGCCCTGCCGTGCTTCACCAACCACCTACCTGTCAAGCCCTGCACCTCCGTGAGAACCTCCCGGTCATTTCCGTGCCTTCCCTTGCACTAATCCCCCCTGTTTTGTTTTGTTCTGTACCGGTGCAGTCATTCCGGTCCAGTTCCTGTCCTGCCGTAGTGAGTCGCTCCCCAGCTAGTTCCAGTCCAGTCCAGTCCAGGTGTGAGTCGTGCACCTACCTGTCCAGTCCAGTTCCGGTTTGGAACAATCCGTTCCAGACTCTGATCCCTGTGTGGACCTCTCGGTCCAGTTCCAGTCCAGTCCAGTTCCGGTTTGGAACAAATCCGTTCCAGACCCTGATTCCAGAGTGGACCTCCCGGTCCAGTTCCAGTCCAGTCCAGTTCCGGTTTGGAACATTCCGTTCCAGACCCCGATTCCAGTGTGGACCTCCCGGTCCAGTTCCAGTCCAGTCCAGTTCCGGTTTGGAGCAAATCCGTTCCAGACCCTGATTCCAGTGTGGACCTCCCGGTCCAGTTCCAGTCCAGTCCAGTTCCGGTTTGGAACATTCCGTTCCAGACCCTGATTCCAGTGTGGACCTCCCGGTCCAGTTCCAGTCCAGTCCAGTTCCGGCTTGGAACAAAACGTTCCAGACCTGCCAACCCAGCTCCGGCTTGGAGCAGCCCGTTCCGGGCTTCCTAGCATACCCTGTGTGATACTGTGTGTTTGCCATTCCTGTACAGTGTTGGGACTACCCCAACACTTAATTTAATAAACCCCCTTTCTGTGAATCTGTCTCCTGGTCGTTGCACTTGGGTTCGTCTCGTATCTGGTTCGTAACAGAACGAACTGGCCAAAAATCATGGACCCAGCCGACCTGGAGCCGATTCGTCACGCCTTCTCCTGCCAAACTGCGGTCAGCGACCAACAGGGCCGTCGTTTGGATGACGTGTTGGAGGTGCTGAGGGGCATCACGGAGCAAGTGGCGCAGCTAGCTCTTCGCCAGCCGCTTCCGCGTATTCCTATGGGCCCTACACCGCCCGCGCTGGATCCGCCGGTGGATCCTCCTGTTTCCACTTCACTCCGAGAGCCCCGCGTTCAACATCCAGAATTATACCGCGGGGGATTGGGAAAGTGTCGCGAATTCTTGATGAAATGCGACATTGTATTCCGGATGCAGCCCTCCTCCTTCGCCTCCGACCCATGTAAGATCGCCTTTATAATGAGCAGCTTGGGAGGAGGTGCCCTGGAGTGGGCTACATCCATTTGGGACAGCCAAGTCGCGCTCTGCAACAACTTCGCTGCCTTCACCGCCGAGATGCGGCGTGTTTTCGATCACCCTACCTGTGGGCGAGACGCAACTCAACGCCTACTTCAGGTCCGTCAAGGAAGTCGTAGCGTCGCTGAAATGGCAATCCAATTCCGTACCCTCGCAGCGGAGTCCGGATGGAATGACACCGCCCTTCAGGGGGCCTTTCGCCAGGCGCTTAGCGAAGAGCTAAAAGACCAACTTGCCACCCGTGAAGAATCCACCTCACTCAATTGCCTTATTAGCCTGGCCATAGCTATTGACAACCGTCTCCGTATCCGGGCCCGTGAGCGAGGGGGGAACTCCGGTCATCAGCAACACATACGCTCACACCCTTCTGCTTCTGGATCCAGAGCGGCGTCTGGGGTCTCTGAGGAAGAGCCCATGCAACTGGGCAGAGTTGCGGTCAAAGCCGAGGAGCGCCAACGTCGCCTGCGATCTAGATCCTGTTTTTACTGTGGCAAGCCTGGCCACCAGATCGCCTCATGCCCCATTCGCCCAAAAGGAATAGGCTCGCCAGTAAAACTGGGCGTACTGACGAGCCCAATCATACCTTGCCATGCAGCTCAGAATCGCCTTGTCTTCAAGGCCACTCTCCTTTGGAGGGACAAGTCCGAAGTCTCGTCGGCCCTTATCGACTCTGGAGCCGACGCTAACTTTATGGACATCACCTTCGCCAGGAGGGCCGGCATCCCCACGGAACTACTACCCTCTCCCATTACTGCCTTTGCCTTAGACGGTAGGAGTCTGGGGTTAGTCACCCACTCCACCGTGCCCGTACAGCTCGTTTTATCCGGCAATCATCGGGAGAGTATTCAACTTCTGCTCATCAACTCTAAACAATCCTCCATAGTTTTGGGTCAGACCTGGCTCCGCCTTCACAACCCTCACATCGACTGGCAAGCCGGTCGTATCCTGGCGTGGAGTGGTCACTGTCTGGCTAGCTGTCTCCGTTCCGCTCTCCCCCCTCCGGGGTCCAAGAATCCCAGCACCAACCTACCCGAACCCGATCTGTCCAACGTTCCCAAGCAATATCACGACCTCTGCCTTACCTTTTCTAAATCACGCGCTCTGTCCCTACCTCCTCACCGACCCTACGATTGTTGCATTGACCTGCTGGCGGGAGCCAAGCTTCCGTCTGGTCGTCTCTACAGTCTGTCGGGGCCGGAGAAACTCTCCATGGAGGAGTACATTCATGAGTCCCTCGCCTCGGGCATCATCCGTCCCTCCTCTTCTCCTGTTGGTGCTGGGTTCTTTTTTGTGGGGAAAAAGGACGGCTCACTACGGCCCTGCATCGACTACCGGGGGCTTAATCAGATCACCATCCGCAACAAATATCCTCTTCCCCTTATTAACACTGCCTTTGAACCCCTCTCGCAGGCCGTCATTTTCACCAAGCTCGACCTCCGTAATGCGTACCACTTGGTGCGTATACGGGAGGGGGATGAATGGAAGACTGCCTTCAACACCCCGTTGGGCCACTACGAGTACCTGGTGGTCCCCTTCGGCCTTACTAACACCCCGGCAGTCTTCCAGGGCATGGTGAATGACGTCCTGCGAGACCTGTTGGGGAAAACTGTTTTTGTTTATATCGATGATATTTTGATTTTTTCTAAGTCCCCTCAGGAGCACATTCTCCATGTCCGGGAGGTTCTCCAGCGTCTGCTTGAAAACCAGCTCTTCGTCAAGGCAGAGAAGTGCTCCTTCCACGTCTCCTCAGTCCCGTTCCTCGGCTTCATCATCGAGGAGGGCAGCATCCGGGCGGATCCTGCCAAGATCAAGGCGGTGGCAGAATGGCCCCAACCCACCTCCCGTAAGCACCTGCAACAGTTCCTTGGTTTTGCCAATTTTTATCGTCGGTTTATCCGTAATTACAGTGTCATTGCTGCTCCCCTAACCAAACTCACCTCCACTGCTTTTTCTTTTTGTTGGAACTCCGAGGCCCAGCTCGCGTTTGAACGCCTTAAGACTCGGTTTTCCTCGGCCCCTATTCTTTGTCACCCTGACCCCACCCATCAATTTACGATTGAGGTGGATGCCTCCGACACCGGCGTGGGGGCCATTCTGTCCCAACGAGCCGCCTTGGACAACAAGCTCCATCCCTGTGCTTTCTTCTCCCGGAGGCTGTCCTCCGCCGAGCGGAACTATGATGTCGGGGATCGGGAGCTTCTGGCCATCAAGCTGGCTCTTGAGGAGTGGCGCCACTGGCTGGAGGGGGCAGGTAACCCCTTTATTGTTTTAACTGACCACCAAAACCTTATTTACCTAAAGTCTGCTAAGAGGCTTAATGCCAGACAGGCTAGGTGGTCATTATTCTTTGCCCGATTCAATTTTTCTGTGTCTTTCCGCCCCGGTTCCCGCAATATCAAGGCGGATGCCTTATCCCGTGTTTTTTCCCTTCCCTCCAGTCCTGCTGACCCCGAGCCCATTCTACCGGCTTCCTGTGTGGTGGCTGCGGTCTCCTGGAGGATTGAGGAGATTGTAAGGTCCGCCCAGACTTCCCACCCTGACCCCCGTAGTAACCCTAACTCCTCCCTGTTTGTTCCCAACTCCGTCCGCTCCCAGGTCCTTGAGTGGGTTCACGCCTCCTGTCTGGCGTGTCACCCAGGTGTTGCCAGAACGACCACCCTCGTCAGGAGGAGTTTTTGGTGGCCCACTCTCAAGGAGGATACCCGTGCTTTTGTCCTGGCCTGCGCGGTGTGCGCCAGGAGCAAGGCGTCCCACCAGCCTCCCTCTGGTCTTCTCCTTCCCCTCCCTGTCCCGGGCCGTCCTTGGAGCCACATTGGCGTAGACTTCGTCACCGGTCTGCCATTGTCAGAAGGCAACTCCGTCATTCTGACAATTGTGGATCGGTTCTCCAAGGCGGTTCACTTTGTTCCCCTCCCTAAGCTCCCGTCCGCCCTCGAAACTGCAGAGCTCCTGGTGGTACATGTGGTCAGGCTGCACGGGATCCCATCCGACATTGTGTCTGACCGTGGGCCCCAATTCTCCTCCCAGGTGTGGAAGGCGTTCTGTGTAGCCCTGGGGGCCTCGGCCAGTTTGTCGTCTGGTTTCCATCCCCAGTCTAACGGCCAGGCAGAGAGGGCGAACCAGGACCTGGGGGCCGCCCTGCGGTGCGTCACTGCACGCAATCCCGCCTCCTGGAGCCGTTTTCTTCCCTGGGTAGAGTACGCTCACAACTCCCTTAAAAGTGCGTCTACAGGGTTGTCCCCGTTCGAGTGCTCATTGGGTTACCAACCCCCTCTCCTGTCGGCCCAGGAGGCCGAGGTAGCAGTCCCCTCCATTAAATCTCACATCCTCAAGTGCAAGCGCATGTGGAGACTTGCACGCACCGCACTCCTGCGCTCTAATTCCCGTTCACAACGTCTGGCGGACCTGCACAGGACCGCAGCCCCTAAGTACAAGGCCGGTCAGCAGGTCTGGCTTTCCACATCCAATATTTCCCTTCCCTCCTCCTCAAAGAAACTTCGGCCCCGGTTTATTGGTCCCTTCCCTGTTGTTTGTCTCATTAACCCGGTTTCTGTTAAACTCTCCCTCCCTTCCTCCCTCAAGGTCTACCCCGTTTTTCATGTGTCACAAATCAAGCCTGTCGCCTCCAGCCCCCTCAGTGCCCCTACCCTCCCTCCTCCACCTGTCCGGGTCATCGACAACGCCCCGGCCTACACGGTGGACCGCATCATCGACATCCGCCGTAAGGGTCGGGGTTTTCAATACCTCGTGGACTGGGAGGGGTATGGTCCTGAGGAGCGGTCGTGGCTCCACAGGAGCCTCATCCTGGATCAATCACTGATCCAGGATTTCCACAGTCGCTTCCCTTTCAAGACCAGGCCGCCAGGTACGCCAGGGGGCGTACGTTGAGGGGGGGGTACTGTAATGTTCCGCTCCCTTCCTGTTCGTTCTCCGTATTTTCCTGTTTTCCCTCCGTGTCATGTTGGATCCTTTTGTCCGTGTTTTCCCCGCTGCTGCGGACTAGGCGTTTCCTTCCCTGTCTTGTTCGTCTGGTTGTCTTGTCTTACTTCCGCCTTTTCACTCCGTCCCCCCTCGTTGCATGCATTTCCTCACCTGGTGTTTCGTAATCACTCCCGTTTATTTTCCACACCTGTTCCTTATTTAGTTCTTTCATTAACCTCACTATATATTCCTTCGGCTGGCTGCCAGTCGGCGCCAGTTCGTTAACTATCGTCACGCGGTGTTAATGCTCGTTGTTTCCCTGGTCATGTACTACGTACTACTCGCTTGGTTGTGGGATATAATCCCCTTGCAGCTTTGGTTCCGCTCCTAACTACAGTCTGGTAGTTTACCTCCTCGTCAATTCCTGTTGTGCATGCAGCTAACCTGTTTCCCTTCTCCTCCATCTAACCCAGCTCCCATTCTCCCGTGGCAGTGTTCGTTTCCCCCGTATTCGTTGTGTGTGTTGCGGTACCTCCACCTCCGTAGGCTCCGGGTTGGCGTTATACCTGGCTACCCTCCAGTTGTTCCTGTCCGGCCGAAGAAGCCACCTAGTTCTTCGGTTACGGTTACGGTTCCGGGAGCTCTGGAGACCAGTCAGCTCCATCCGGACCTACCGCAGCTACGCCACACTACCCAGTCCTGCCGTGCTTCACCAACCACCTACCTGTCAAGCCCTGCACCTCCGTGAGAACCTCCCGGTCATTTCCGTGCCTTCCCTTGCACTAATCCCCCCTGTTTTGTTTTGTTCTGTACCGGTGCAGTCATTCCGGTCCAGTTCCTGTCCTGCCGTAGTGAGTCGCTCCCCAGCTAGTTCCAGTCCAGTCCAGTCCAGGTGTGAGTCGTGCACCTACCTGTCCAGTCCAGTTCCGGTTTGGAACAATCCGTTCCAGACTCTGATCCCTGTGTGGACCTCCCGGTCCAGTCCAGTTCCGGTTTGGAACAAATCCGTTCCAGACCCTGATTCCAGAGTGGACCTCCCGGTCCAGTTCCAGTCCAGTCCAGTTCCGGTTTGGAACATTCCGTTCCAGACCCCGATTCCAGTGTGGACCTCCCGGTCCAGTTCCAGTCCAGTCCAGTTCCGGTTTGGAGCAAATCCGTTCCAGACCCTGATTCCAGTGTGGACCTCCCGGTCCAGTTCCAGTCCAGTCCAGTTCCGGTTTGGAACATTCCGTTCCAGACCCTGATTCCAGTGTGGACCTCCCGGTCCAGTTCCAGTCCAGTCCAGTTCCGGCTTGGAACGAAACGTTCCAGACCTGCCAACCCAGCTCCGGCTTGGAGCAGCCCGTTCCGGGCTTCCTAGCATACCCTGTGTGATACTGTGTGTTTGCCATTCCTGTACAGTGTTGGGACTACCCCAACACTTAATTTAATAAACCCCCTTTCTGTGAATCTGTCTCCTGGTCGTTGCACTTGGGTTCGTCTCGTATCTGGTTCGTAACACAATTGATTAATAGGCATCTAATGTGTTTGCTATTTACATTTTTCATAATTTATTATGTTTGCAACATGTATTTCAAAGGCTATTTAGTCTTGTGAATTTAACAGAAAAATAAAAATAAATTAATATTCTAATTATCACTCAGAAGCTACATTTAGCATCATTCTGAATTTACAAACGCGGTATGCGTGGTCCTGAGCCGGTGTAAAATTTGTTTGTACGTAGCCTATGAGCGAATCTCAGATATGAAAACTTTGATGAATGCCAAAAGACGAGCAAAATTGCTTATATGAACGATTAACGCACAAATTCGTTCTGCTCACGTTTCATGAATGAGGCCCATAGTGTTCCATTGCTTATTTGGTCACAGTGATAATGTGAATATGACCATTTTACTTACCTTCCATAATGCATGATAGAAGTGTACTCATATGGAGTATTCAAATTATTAGTGTCTTGTGTCTAAAAGTTGTAGATGGTGTCTGTTAAAGAAACAAATAGTTTGTTAGTTTCTATTTAAAAGTGATTGTAAAAATAATGTTTCCTGTTGCAATGCAATTTCCCACTATATCAAACTGGAAATCAGTGCTTTGATGGATTAAAACAGTCCAAAATAGGACACGCAGTTCCTTAGCTGGTGCAGCTAAGTTAGTGAGTAACCCCAATGTAGTTAACATGGAACAGCAGTTACTGGTATTCTTAATTTCAAATGTGAAACAAGGCCAGCCCTGTTACATCTCTCCTGCTGAAATGAAATCATTCCATATCGTGAAGACACAATGCAAAATTAACAGGCAAGTTTTATTTGTTGGGTATCATGAATAGGAGGCCTATTGTTAAGGTTCCCGCAGGGGGGACTGGACCCAAATGCAAGACTCAGAGACGGCTCAGGGGAAAACTCCCCCAGGGAGTACATTTATTCAGAGACATAGGCAGGGGCAAGACGAAACCAGACACAGGGCAGGAACAAGGCGAGGCAGGAACATGGAGGGGTCTAAGACTAGGAGGGGACTATGACGAGGAGGAGGCTATAATGAGGAGGGGGCTATGACGAGGAGGGGGCTATGACTAAGGAGGGAACTATGACTAGGAGGGGGCTATGACTAAGGAGGGAACTATGACTAGGAGGGGGCTATGACTAAGGAGGGGTCAGGAACTAGGAAGGGTCAGGAACTGGGAAGGGTCAGGAAGCAGGCTAGGCAAGGACGCGCACTCAGGCCGTGGGGTCAGGAAACATGGTGGCCCTCTGGCCGTGGGATCAGGAAACATGGCGGCCCTCTGGCCGTGGGGTCAGGAACATGGCGGCCCTCTGGCCGTGGGATCAGGAAACATGGCGGCCCTCTGGCCATGGGGTCAGGAAACATGGCGGCCCTCTGGCCGTGGGATCAGGAAAGTACCTTACACGATCAGCGAAACATTCAGTAAGTGAAGGATAATTTGGATTTAAACATAAAGATAACCCTGGTGCTAATAGAGAAAGGGCTTTTCACAGATAGACATAGTCAGGGAGCCGCTAATAATATTTTTATATTAAAAAAGATTATGCCACCTTAAGATTTTTTTAATGTAGCGGTACTTTGACACAATTGCAAATGCAAGTGCAAATCCAATGTGCTGGAGTACAGAGCCAAAACAACAAAAATTGTGTCACTGTCCAAATACTTACAAAAATGAATACCACATGGAAGCAAAACCATCAGGTAGACAATTATTTTACTGCAGAAGAATTAGTCACGACACACAGCTGAGTCTCACCACCTTCACTTCCAAGGTCCTAAAGAAGAAAGGGAGGCAGACACTTGCTGAGAAATATTTAACTAACACAATTGTTAAACCACACTGCCCTTTGTGTCAACATCAAGATAGAGATGAATTTCATTATTTGTTTAACTGTTCATTCTTCGACATGGAAAGGAAAAAATACTTAAATTAATATTATAGAATAAGGCCAAGTACTTTTAAAATGTATTATTTATTTAACTGAACCAATACTCTGGAACTAGACAATCTTGCTAAATTTACCCATATAATTATGTAAAATAGCTTGTTGTAATTGTTTGTTTAAATTTTTTAATATTTAAATATGCATTGTCCTGTTGTGATCTGGTGCCTGTAAAGTGAAATGTACGTATGAATATATTCATTTTTATTAGGTGTGGTTGAAAAACCAGAGAAGGAATAATTGGCAGAGAGAAGGAATAATATAGACATTACGGTTACGGTAACACTTTACATTAAGTTGCACATACAGTGAACACCATAATTCATTGGACAGTGACACATTTCTTCTTATTTTGGTTCTGTACTCTAGCACTTTGAGTTTGAAAGGATACAATGACAATGACGTTGAAGTGCAGACTGTCAACTTTAATTTGAGAGTTTAATTTTCATCCATATCGGATGAACCGTTTAGAAATTATCTAACCTTTTGTACATAGTCTCCCCCATTTTCCATTTTCAGGCATCAAAAATATTGGACAGTTTAACATAATGTAGAATAAAGTAATCATTTTTAGTATTTGGTCGCATATCCTTTGCATGCCATGACTGTAAGAAAGTACTTTGTATAAATCCTTTAAATTACTGTGTTCTGTGTTCAAATAGTCCAGTGAAATGCTGATGGAGGGAGACCTGGTTGTATCAAACAAAAGGAATGCTCTAAACTGCTGGAATAAAGAGTGCTTGTGGAAGAAATCCTCAAATGGACTCATTGAACTGCCTTACACTGTGAGCAACAAATTCTGTAAGTGAAGGAAAGTAATTAGTAATATTTTCTGTGATGAAATCCTCAGAAGGACTTGTGGCTTGCATTCTGAAAAATTACTTCTGTAAGGGAAGGAGAATTTGTATTTTATACATAAGCACCCTGGTGTTTGAACGTGGATGGAAGTAGGTAAGCTACAGCACAGCTACCAAAAAGAAAAAAGTAGTAACTAAAGCTAATACGTAATTGACTGTAATTGAACATAATTGACTGAAGCTACTTCATAAATTTTTTAAAAAAATCATAAATTAGGTAACCTAACACTTCTGTTTTGAAGCTCAGACCCTCTTTGGAAAACTCTTTTGAAAAATTAATTCAAAGGTTTTTCAAGGTGATTTCAGGGGAGAAACTTTTAGCTTCAATAAAAACGACCTAACCTTAGCTAAATAAGCACATTTCTGACACTTAATCATTCATGATTTTATGAATCCAAAGCCACTAAAATCCAAACTCACCAAAAGCTAAAGCAACTGGCTAAAACTGTCCTTTGCCTAAACTGGACTGATAATCACACTCCCCAAAAGACAGATTTTGTGTATTAAAATGCTAACAAAAGGTGGCTTGCATTTTTGAATAATGTATCAGCAGATTTAGCAGAAGAGCACTCGCTGCAGGCATTGATTTTACAGGACCTCACTTCCACGCCAAGTGACCAGAAAGTGCAGGTCACACAAATGTTCCACATGCCAACTGGAGACAGTTGTTTGGAGCCACGTGCCTATTTTCATTTATTTATTTATTTATTTTTGTAATATAAATTGATTTTAAAAAGCTGGTCTAGCTTCCCCAGTTTAACCCAGGGGAAAATGTAGCTTTGACAATGCTACCTTGCTACTTGGTTAAAAAAATACTTTTAGCTAAGCTACCACACACTACAGAGAAATGTAATTAAACTAGTAGCTCCGTTTCATGCAGTTCCGCTACTGGTTATAGCATTGTGGCTGGGACTCAATTACTCCGCCTGCATCCCACTAGCCTCCCCGCTTGATTTATGGGTGTACCAATCAAAAACTGGGTGTACCTAGGACACCCAGGACACAGCATGCCACCGCCAGTGACTATGAGGCAACAGCAGGAGGTATTGTATCTGCCGCAAACTTCATAACTTGAGTGATGTCACATGATCAATAACCAACAGCTTTGGGTTACAGAAAACCCTTGAGCAGCGTTTCTTGTTTAGGCCAAAATACCATTTGTGCAAGAGTTATAAATGGGGTTAGAATTAGGCATGAGGGTTGCTGCTAGTTTAGGGTTATGTTCAGGAGCGAGGGACAGGTTTTTCATACGGGTTAGTCCCTGATGTGGATGAACAATATTTTTTCCACAATTGGGGCATAACACAATATTTTTTGGTATTTATTCAGTGAAATAACATTTTAAAAACAACTTCAAACAAATATATTCATATGCATAACTGATTTTATGTTGTTGCTTTGCCTTGTGTTGCTTTGAAATTCAAGCATTTGTGTTTCCTTTTATTGAGGCTTAATGCCCACAGCATAAAAAACCTGAACAGTGTTTGAGTTGTGAAAATGAAATGTGGTGTGAATCAGTGTTTTACATGAAACCACAAAACAGTTTGTTTGAACAGGATAAAATGATAAATAATCTCAGAGTAGAAAAATGAACAACTAATTTAATTTAATATGCATCAGATTTAATCACTTAGTAACATTCAGTCAGTGCATTCAAACATTTACATGCAAATTCACATAGTTACAATAAATTTGATGACCAGAATAAAAAGGATTTGTAGGGTAGAATATTTGTCATTTATCATGGCTAGAATAGGTTGATTATTTAATACTCTGCTCCGGTAATTCAGCAAAGGTAGTCTTCAAGTCTTTCAAGATAACTCCTGCAACAAAAAATAAATATTGTCCTATGTTAAGGCATAATTATTATAGCATTTCTAAAACAGCTAAGAATGAAATATAGTGTTATATAATTCAAACATATTTCGCCACCATTTGGACTCATATTATGGCCAGGAAACTACACAACCCAAAGTTCTACCAAAGTTCTGCTGTGCTTTAACTACCTGGAAAGAGGATGGGTGAAAAAAGATTAATCAGTAAATGTAGTTCTTCAGAGCTTAGGACAGCCGTACAGCTTGTTGATCTTCAGAATGTCCAATTTAGACATTCTGTTACTCTGTCCAATGGGCTTATGTTTGTCAGGTATGGGAGTTATGGTGTCATTTCCGTTTTTTGAGAATGCGTCCCTAGAGAAGTGGAAGAAAAGAAATGGCTCCCCGTTAATTGAAATTTCAAATTCATCGATAACCAGATACAGTCATCATGTGAATATATCCCTTTTCCTTACCTTGAATAATGCATGACAGAAGTGTAGTCATATGTAGTATTCAGATTATTAGTGTCTTCTTCCAGAAAGTTGTTTTCCATGCCTATTAAAGAAAATAATACTTTGGTAGCTGTTCGTTAGAGAGGGTTCAAATATATTGTCCTGTCATGTTGACCAAGTAATTTCCTGCTATATCTTAGTGAATAAAAGTGCCCTTCTCTATTAAAATTGGTCCAAAAGATGACAGTTCCTTACCTTCCTGAACATTCTCCAAGGTGATCCTGACGTGGTTGTCCCGGTCGCTCCTTGAGTGCTCATGATAGAAGCCCAGAGCATGGTTCAGCTCATGCTGAATAGTACCATGGTGAACGCATCCTAGCGTAAGAGACAGTTCCTGTGCTCCACCAATTCTCCCAACATAGGAATAACAGCTGAAATTAAATAGAAGGCGACGATTTCAATGTTAGCCAAGTCCACCAAGTAAAATTTAAGAAGTGTTATCTTGCAGTTTATTCTGCGATTAGTGTAAATGAGCTCACCCATCTATGGCCTTAATACTGATGTATTCTTTCTGACGTGAGCGAAGGACGAAGCGAATGCAGGTTCTTCTTTTGTAGGTTTTCATGGCATTTAGAATAATTCCCTTGGCACGATCAGCTTTAATGCAGATTCATTCAAAAACAAGCACAAGTTACATATTCAGGGAACCCATTATTATAAATAGTGATGATTGGATCTCAGCTCTGATTTTCCTTAATGGAAACTGTTTGATTTAAATTAAGCCCTTAAATAAATTATCATATATACAAACATTTGCAATTGTGTCAAAGTACCGCTACATTTAAAAAATCTTAAAGTGACATAATCTTTTTTAATATAAACATATTATTAGCGGCTCCCGGACTATGTCTATCTGTGAAAAGCCCTTTCTCTATTAGCACCAGGGTTAACTTTATGTTTAAATCCAAATTATCCTTCACTTACTGAATGTTTTGTTGATCGTGTAAGGCACTTTAACAGTGCCATTTGTTTTCCTCCATAAACATTTTTTATTCCGGCAGTTAATGGCGTTCCTTGTGTTTGATACAATCAGGTCTCCCTCAATCAGCATCTTGCTGGACCCTTTGAATGCAGCAGACAGACATTCAAAGGATCATGAGATTCTTACAAATAGCTAAACATTGCTTGACAATGCTAGAATATTTCATACACATATTCTGACTTATATTCTCATTCCTAGTTGTGCAACCTTTTGCAGCATACTTGAATTGTAGCAGTACAATAATGGAAAAATGTTTTAGTTGTGATTCTTGTACTTGGCCACACATAATAATAAAATAAAATATATAACACTAACCATTGTTGGCCTGGAGAATTCTTGTAGTGATGTCCAATTCAGCAGGATCCTCCATTCGGATAGCTTTAAAATAAAATAATTGAAAGCACTCTTTGTAATACTGACCTCATACTTGCTGAAACAGTTGTTACCGAAATAATTACACCATGGAATCAAAAGCATCAAATACAGAATTGTTTTACTGCCCATGAGTTAGTTACAAAGCAGCGGAGACTCACCACCTTCACTTCCAAGGTCCTAAAGAAGAAAGGGAGGCAGACACTCAGTTTATAAAATTGAACAGAAATTAGAGGTAAGAGTTGAGTGAAACTTTCCACTGTGCTTTATGGGCCATCTCTTACCACGAGGGGATGCGCCTGTGAGAGGCTCAGCAGCAGAGCTAGGATGGTGGAGATGAGTGTGTGGTCCATCTTCTGTCAGAATTTGTTGATTTCCCTCCACGACGACTTGATGTCTGAGATCTGTCAGGCCGTGCAGCTTGTAGGTGTACCTACAACGGAATCAAGGATCATTGTCATTTCTCTACACCCAAAATGAGCTTTTACAAGGAAGTGTATAACAATACATTTACAACTCATTTCAACAATACATTTAAACATTAATGATGTGGTGACCAATACCCCAGGAACAGACTCCAGGAAATCCAAAAATGAGACAGCAACAGTAGGGCCAATAAGTGACAAATTATTCAACAATAAGCATAGGTTGAGCACCCCAAGGGCAGTCCAATATAACTCCTGATACATCTGACACATTCACCTTTATGGGCAACAGTTAGCTGAAACCCAATATGCGAGGTCACACCCATAGAACATAACAACCAATTATCGCCCTCGAAATTGCCTATCTCCCCACTCCCTGGGCAGTGCTCCCAGCTGATGACCTCATCAGGATGCCCACTATCATGCCATGAGTTAACTTGCTGTCATGGCCTTGAAGTAGTGACGCCTGACAAATATTGGTTACCAAACATTAGTAAGTCAGTGGAAAACAAGTGCGATTATAAACGCACAGGAGAGATAATTTAGACGATACAACCGAACAAAACATGCACTCAAGGCACTCATAAGACTGTTCACTGTCAAACATTTTCATTTTTACTAATAAAAGAAATCTAATAAAAGACATGCAATGATGTACAATTCTACAAAAAAGATATCTCATCTCTTCTGTCAAGACTGTTACATTCATATCTGTGGGCCACACAAGATGAAGTACACTACCTATGAAGAAAATGGGCAGAGAGAAGGAATACAATATAAATTATGGTAACAGTTTACATTAAGTTGCACCTATACCTGTGTAGCTAAATTGTAACTAAATTCTCACAAGAGGTTATTACTGAGTAACTGCAATGTAGCTAACATCCAACAACAGTTAGTGGTATTCTTAATTACACATGTAAGTATTTTTAAATGTTTTTGTTTACACTCCTCCTATTCATGATACCCAACAAATAAAACTTGCCTGTTAATTTTGCATTGTGTCTTTACGATATGGAATGATTTAATGTCAGCAGGAGAGATGTAACAGGGCTGGTCTTGTTTCACATTTGAAATTAAGAATACCAGTAACTGCTGTTCCATGTTAATTACTCACTAATAACCTCTTGTTACCAAATTAGTTATAATTTAACAACACAGGTATAGGTGCAACCTAAAGCTGGAGTACACACTGGGATTCTATCATGAGCACACAAGGAGTGACTGCGACAAATACATCCAGATCAACTAGCAGTATGTTGCACCAGCTAAGGAACTGCGTGTCCTATTTTGGGACTGTTTTATTCCCTCAAAGCGCTGGATTCCAGTTTGATATAGTGGGAAATTGCATTGCAGGAAACATTATTTTTACACTCACTTTTAAATAGAAACTAACAAACTATTTGTTTCTTTAACAGACACCATCTACAACTTTCAGACGCAAGACACAAATAATTAGAATACTCCTTATGAGTACACTTCTATCATGCATTATGGAAGGTAAGTAAAATGGTCATATTCACATTATCACTGTGACCAAATAAGCAATGGAATGAACACTATGGGCCTCATTCATGAAACGTGAGCAGATTTGTGCGTTAATCGTTCATATTAGCAATTTTGCTCGTCTTTTGGCATTCATCAAAGTTTTCATATCTGAGATTCGCTCATAGGCTACGTACGGTACAAACAAATTTTACACCGGCTCAGGACCACGCATACCGCGTTTTTAAATTCAGAATGATGCTAAATGTAGCTTCTGAGTGATAATTAGAATATTAATTTATTTTTATTTTCTGTTAAATTCACAAGACTAAATAGCCTTTGAAATACATATTGCAAACATAATAAATTATGAAAAATGTAAATAGCAAACACATTAGATTACGCCTATTAATCAATTGTAGGCTATGAAGCTGTTTAATTAGACCCATAACATAGGCTAATGAATGCTATATGACCTTAAATATTCTAATTAAAACACACATTAACCAATGAACGAAATTTGCTTTAAAGTGGCTTACTGGTCTGTAGCCAGTGTTGCAATTGTGGTCAACAGCATAATCCAGCTAATGCCACCGCACATCCAGTTCCCCTACAAGATGCAAAGCCAGGTGGAGGTAAAGCTGGGTTTTTATGAAATGTCCAATGTTATCGGTCCCATAGACTGCACACCCAAGTGAATGTTTTTGTGTTGAAAAGTCGGTGAAACAACATCTCATGTTCAGGTGAAAAAAACAGATACATTTTGTTTAAAGTTTTTACCTGGTAAGAATGTAGGCTAAGCAAGCTATAGCCGGATAAATATATATCTGGATTCTAAAATAAGGTAGCATATGTGATTACCCGATTTCAAAGCACAACTCACACCATATAGAACCCCGACAAAATTATGAAATGAATAATGTTTTATTTATTTCCAGGCTGCGAGAAAGACCATATGCTTGGCAGATGGTGGCAATGCGCCCGGTTGTCTGATGCAGACCTAGATGCGCAGCTATGCGTTTCTTTGTCTCCAATTTATTTTCAATCGATTTAAAAAAAAAAATATTACTACTTTAACAGTTTGTGTGACGGGTGATCCTGCATTGATGGTACATGTTATCTCTTGCTTGGCCTTTACTTTACCAGTTCATGACACACCGGTACTGACAATACTAATTCTAAAACTAAGTGTTTTTTTTCCTTGACTGAACATCTCCTAATAAAACTTTGATTTCAGCGTGAGAATAATTATTTATTTTGCTTTTTCTGGATCACTTTGACTTTGTTTGCACCTTTAAATGAATTTGCAACTTCCATATATGGCAATTCATGCTAATTGCAAAATAACATGTACGCACGCGCATGTCATGTCGATGCATGTCGATAAATTGGAATGTATGAACATACAGAAGGAATACGAACAAATCTGCCTTTTCCACACAGTTTGATGAATCTGGCGTACATTTTTTGTACCAATTTGTTTTGTACATAAATGTACCCGCATATGTAGGAACATTTCATGAATGAGGCCCGACAACCTATAGCCAGCAGCCATACCCCCATGCAACATGCTCATGCTGAATGGCTGAAGCTAAGCAGGTGTGGGCTTGGTTAGTGCTTGGACGGGAGACCTCCAGTGAAAACTAAGTTGCTGCTGGAAGTGGTGTTGGTGGGCCAGTAGGGGACAGTCTTCCTCTGGTCAAATAAACCCCAAGGCACCAGTGCAGTGATGGGGACACTGTGCTGTAGGAGATGCTGTCTTTCAGATGAGATGTTATACTGAGGTCCTGACTCACTGTGGTCATTAAAGATCACATTACACTTACTGTGTCTAAAGTCCCAACCCAGCTCTTTGAATCTGCCACCTAATCATCCTCCAGTTTAATTTAATCTCCTTTTCCACCTCAGCTGATGTGTGGTGAGCATTCTGGTGCAAAATGGCTGCCGTTGCATCACCCAGGTGGGTGCTACACATTGGTGTTGGTTGAGGCGAGTTTCTCCATCATGATTGTAAAGCACTTTGGGTGTGAGAAAGGCACTATATAATTTTGTGCTATATAGAAAGGCACTATATTATTAAGCCATTACTGAAGAAACCAAACCTCGAACCTGACAAATTGGAAAACTAAAGACCCATTTCAAATCTTCCATTTTTATCAAAAATATTTGAGAAAGCTGTTGCGAAGCAACTTGGTGCATACCTTAGCTCAAACCATATCCATGAAATATTCCAGTCAGGATTTAGACCCTACCATAGCATTGAAAAGGCACTTGTTAAAGTTATTAACGATTTACTATTATCAACCGACCAAACTCTGTGTCTGTTCTTGTACTCCTTGACCAAAGTGCACTTAATTGTCAAGCACTAGTATGGTTCAGATCATACTTATACAATAGGAAGCAGTTTGTTAAATTAAATGAAGTCATACTTATACAATAGGAAGCAGTTTGTTAAATTAAATGAAGAAGTATCCAGTGACTCAGTCATGAAATATGGTATTCCACAAGGATCAGTGCTAGGTCCAGTACTGTTTTCATTATATATGCTAACCCTTGGTAATATTATTCAGGCACATGGGGTAGATTTTCACCGCTATGCAGACGATACACAGATATACATTTCCATGAAACCCGGCGAGGCACTACCACTTTCTCGATTAGAGGCTTGTATTGTAGATAGGAAAGCTTGGATGCTTTCTAATTTCCTGACCCTAAACCCTAAAAATGCTGGTTTTAGGATCCAAAAAAGCAAAGGGAGAAATTGTGTACATCTACTTAAAATTTTGATGGTTGTTTAGTTGTTCCAAATTCAGCTGTGAAAGACCTAGGTGTTACTATAGACCCAGATCTAACCTTTAGCACGCACATAAAAAACATATCCAGAGTAGCTTTCTCAAAATTAGGCACTTCCTATCAGAAGGGGACGCAGAGAAATTGATCCATGCTTTTGTTACATCGAGCCTAGATTACTGTAATGCCCTGCTATCTGGCTGCCCTAAATCCTTGCTAAATAATCGCCACAGTGGCGCTCTGTAGGAGAAAGCTCTACCACCCATCAAGTTTTTAGATATTCTAGGGACTACTAAGTAGCCTGCGTCTTGGGAACTAAGTGATCTTTTTGGTTTATAGGGTAAAAGTAGATTACATATATTTAAAGTCCATTTATAGCTTTCAATGTCAGAAACAATACCTTAAATTCTATCCTATACTTAATTGGTAGCCATTGAAGCGATGCTAGCACTGGGGTAATATGCTCATTCTTCTTAGTTCTAGTCAAAATGCGAGCGGCTGCATTCTGCACAAGCTGGAGATTATTTAGCAAGGATTTAGGGCAGCCAGATAGCAGGGCATTACAGTAATCTAGCCTAGATGTAACAAAAGCATGGATCAATTTCTCTGCGTCCCCTTCTGATAGGAAGTGCCTAATTTTAGCAATGTTCCTTAACTGAAAGAAAGCTACTCTGGATATGTTTTTTATGTGTGCGCTAAAGGTTAGATTTGGGTCTATAGTAACACCTAGGTGTTCACAGCTGAATTTGGAACAACTAAACAACCATCAAAATTTTAAGTAGATGTACACAATTTCTCCCTTTGCTTTTTTGGATCCTAAAACCAGCATTTCAGTCTTCTCTGAGTTTAGGGTCAGGAAATTAGAAAGCATCCAAGCTTTCCTATCTGCAAAATACAAGCCTCTAATCGAGAAAGTGGTAGTGCCTCGCCGGGTTTCATGGAAATGTATATCTGCGTATCGTCCGCATAGCAGTGAAAATCTACCCCATGTGCCTGAATAATATCACCAAGGGGTAGCATATATAATGAAAACAGTACTGGACCTAGCACTGATCCTTGTGGAATACCATATTTCATGACTGAGTAACTGGATACTTCATTTAATTTAACAAACTCAACACAGTCCTGGAGTCTCTTCAGTAGAATCTCATGATCTATTGTACCAAAAGCTGCACTTAGGTCAAGGAGTACAAGAACAGACACAGAGTTTTGGTCGGCTGATAATAGTAAATTGTTAATAACTTTAACAAGTGCCGTTTCAATGCTATGGTAGGGTCTAAATCCTGACTGGAATATTTCATGGATATGGTTTGAGCTAAGGTATGCACCAAGTTGCTTCGCAACAGCTTTCTCTAATGTTTGATAAAAAATGGAAGATTATAAATGGGTCTTTTGTTTTCCAATTTGTCAGGTTCAAGGTTTAATAATATAGTGCCTTCCTATATAGCGCAAATTTATATAGTGTCTTTCTTACACTCAAAGTGCTTTACAATCATGATGGAGAAACTCGCCTCAACCAACACCAATGTATAGCACCCACCTGGGTGAGGTGGAAAAGGAGATTAAATTAAACTGGAGGATGATTAGGTGACAGATTCAAAGATCTGGGTTGGGACTTTAGGTTGGGACGGGATCTTTAATGACCACAGTGAGTCAGGACCTCGGTATAACGTCTCATCCGAAAGACAGCATCTCCTACAGCAGTGTCCCCATCATTGCACTGGGGCATTTGAGTTTATTTGACCAGAGGCAGACTGTCCCCTACTGGCCCACCAACACCACTTCCAGCAGCAACTTCGTTTTCCCTGGAGGTCTCCCATCCAAGTACTAACCAAGCCCACACCTGCTTAGCTTCAGCCATTCAGCATGAGCATGTTGCATGGGGGTATGGCTGCTGGCTATAGGTTGTCGGGCCTCATTCATGAAATGTTCCTAAATATGCGGGTACATTTATGTACAAAACAAATTGATACAAAAAATGTATGCCAGATTCATCAAACTGTGTGGAAAAGGCAGATTTGTTCGTATTTCTTCTGTATGTTCATACATTCCAATTCATCGACATGCATCTACATGACATGCGCGTGCGTACATGTTATTTTGCAATTAGCATGAATTGCCATATATGGAAGTTGCAAATTCCATTTAAAGGTGCAAACAAAGTCAAAGTGACCCAGAAAAAGCAAAAGAAATAATTATTCTCACGCTGAAATCAAAGTTTTATTAGGAGATGTTCAGTCAAGGGAAAAAAAAGACTTATTAATATTGTCAGTACCGGTGTGTCATGAACTGGTAAAGTAAAGGCCAAGCAAGAGATAACATGTACCATCAATGCAGGATCACCCGTCACACAAACTGTTAAATTAGTAATAAAAAAAAAAATGGATTGAAAATAAATTGGAGGCGAAAAAACGCATAGCTGCGCATCTAGGTCTGCATCGGACAAGCGGGCGCATCTTTCTCGCAGCCTGGAAATAAATAAAACATTATTCATTTCATAATTTTGTCGGGGTTCTATGGTGTGAGTTGTGCTTTGAAATCAGGTAATCACATATGCTACCTTATTTTAGAATCCGGATATATATTTATCCGGATATAGCTTGCTTAGCCTACATTCTTACCAGGCAAAAACTTTACACAAAATGTGTATCTGTTTTTTTCAGCTGAACATGAGATGTCGTTTCATCGAGTTTTCAACACAAAACCATTCACTGGGGTGTGCAGTCTATGGCACCGATAACATTGGACATTTCATAAAAACCCAGCTTTACCTCCACCTGGCTTTCCATCTTGTAGGGGAACTGGATGTGCGGTGGCATTAGCTGGATTATGCTGTTGACCACAATTGCAACACTTGCTACAGACCTGTAAGCCACTTTAAAGCAAATTTCGTTCATTGGTTAATGTGTATTTTAATTAGAATATTTAAGGTCATATAGTATTCATTAGCCTATGTTATGGGTCTAATTAAACAGCTTCATAGTCTACAATTGATTAATAGGCATCTAATGTGTTTGCTATTTACATTTTTCATAATTTATTATGTTTGCAACATGTATTTCAAAGGCTATTTAGTCTTGTGAATTTAACAGAAAAATAAAAATAAATTAATATTCTAATTATCACTCAGAAGCTACATTTAGCATCATTCTGAATTTACAAACGCGGTATGCGTGGTCCTGAGCCGGTGTAAAATTTGTTTGTACGTAGCCTATGAGCGAATCTCAGATATGAAAACTTTGATGAATGCCAAAAGACGAGCAAAATTGCTTATATGAACGATTAACGCACAAATTCGTTCTGCTCACGTTTCATGAGTGTTCATTCCATTGCTTATTTGGTCACAGTGATAATGTGAATATGACCATTTTACTTACCTTCCATAATGCATGATAGAAGTGTACTCATATGGAGTATTCAAATTATTAGTGTCTTGTGTCTAAAAGTTGTAGATGGTGTCTGTTAAAGAAACAAATAGTTTGTTAGTTTCTATTTAAAAGTGATTGTAAAAATAATGTTTCCTGTTGCAATGCAATTTCCCACTATATCAAACTGGAAATCAGTGCTTTGATGGATTAAAACAGTCCAAAATAGGACACGCAGTTCCTTAGCTGGTGCAACATACTGCTAGTTGATCCAGATTTATTGGTCCCAGTCACTCCATGTATATACCTGTGTCGTTAAATTATAATTTGGTAACAAGAGGTTATTAGTGAGTAACCCCAATGTAGTTAACATGGAACAGCAGTTACTGGTATTCTTAATTTCAAATGTGAAACAACGCCAACCCTGTTACATCTCTCCTGCTGAAATGAAATCATTCCATATCGTGAAGACACAATGCAAAATTAACAGGCAAGTTTTATTTGTTGGGTATCATGAATAGGAGGCCTATTGTTAAGGTTCCCGCAGGGGGGACTGGACCCAAATGCAAGACTCAGAGACGGCTCAGGGGAAAACTCCACCAGGGAGTACATTTATTCAGAGACATAGGCAGGGGCAAGACGAAACCAGACACAGGGCAGGAACAAGGCGAGGCAGGAACATGGAGGGGTCTAAGACTAGGAGGGGACTATTATGAGGAGGAGGCTATAATGAGGAGGGGGCTATGACTAAGGAGGGGGCTATGACAAGGAGGGGGCTATGACTAAGGAGGGGGCTATAATGAGGAGGGGGCTATGACGAGGAGGGGGCTATAATGAGGAAGGGGCTATGACGAGGAGGGGGCTATAATGAGGAGGGAGCTATGATGAGGAGGTGGCTATAATGAGGAGGGGGCTATAATGAGGAGGGGGCTATGACTAGGAGGGGGCTATGACTAAGGAGGGAACTATGACGAGGAGGGGGCTATAACTAAGGAGGGAACTATGACTAGGAGGGGGCTATGACTAAGGAGGGGTCAGGAACTAGGAAGGGTCAGGAACTGGGAAGGGTCAGGAAGCAGGCTAGGCAAGGACGGGCACTCAGGCCGTGGGGTCAGGAAACATGGCGGCCCTCTCGCCGTGGGGTCAGGAAACATGGTGGCCCACTGGCCGTGGGGTCAGGAACATGGCAGCCCTCTGGCCGTGGGATCAGGAAACATGGCGGCCCTCTGGCCATGGGGTCAGGAAACATGGCGGCCCTCTGGCCGTGGGATCAGGAAAGTACCTTACACGATCAGCGAAACATTCAGTAAGTGAAGGATAATTTGGATTTAAACATAAAGTTAACCCTGGTGCTAATAGAGAAAGGGCTTTTCACAGATAGACATAGTCAGGGAGCCGCTAATAATATTTTTATATTAAAAAAGATTATGCCACCTTAAGATTTTTTTAATGTAGCGGTACTTTGACACAATTGCAAATGCAAGTGCAAATCCAATGTGCTGGAGTACAGAGCCAAAACAACATAAATTGTGTCACTGTCCAAATACTTACAAAAATGAATACCACATGGAAGCAAAACCATCAGGTAGACAATTATTTTACTGCAGAAGAATTAGTCACGACACACAGCTGAGTCTCACCACCTTCACTTCCAAGGTCCTAAAGAAGAAAGGGAGGCAGACACTTGCTGAGAAATATTTAACTAACACAATTGTTAAACCACACTGCCCTTTGTGTCAACATCAAGATAGAGATGAATTTCATTATTTGTTTAACTGTTCATTCTTCGACATGGAAAGGAAAAAATGCTTAAATTCATATTATAGAATAAGGCCAAGTACTTTCAAAATGTATTATTTATTTAACTGAACCAATACTCTGGAACTAGACAATCTTGCAAAATTTACCCATATAATTATGTAAAATAGCTTGTTGTAATTGTTTAAATTTTTTAATATTTAAATATGCATTGTCCTGTTGTGATCTGGTGCCTGTAAAGTGAAATGTACGTATGAATATATTCATTTTTATTAGGTGTGGTTGAAAAATCAGAGAAGGAATAATTGGCAGAGAGAAGGAATAATATAGACATTACGGTTACGGTAACACTTTACAGACTGTGCAGACTGTCAACTTTAAATTGAGAGTTTAATTTTCATCCATATTGGATGAACCGTTTAGAAATTATATAACCTTTTGTACATAGTCTCCCCCATTTTCCATTTTCAGGCATCAAAAATATTGGACAGTTTAACATAATGTAGAATAAAGTAATCATTTTTAGTATTTGGTCGCATATCCTTTGCATGCCATGACTGTAAGAAAGTACTTTGTATAAATCCTTTAAATTACTGTGTTCTGTGTTCAAATAGTCCAGTGAAATGCTGATGGAGGGAGACCTGGTTGTATCAAACAAAAGGAATGCTCTAAACTGCTGGAATAAAGAGTGCTTGTGGAAGAAATCCTCAAATGGACTCATTGAACTGCCTTACACTGTGAGCAACGAATTCTGTAAGTGAAGGAAAGTAATTAGTAATATTTTCTGTGATGAAATGCTCAGAAGGACTTGTGGCTTGCATTCTGAAAAATTACTTCTGTAAGGGAAGGAGAATTTGTATTTTATACATAAGCACCCTGGTGTTTGAACGTGGATGGAAGTAGGTAAGCTACAGCACAGCTACCAAAAAGAAAAAAGTAGTAACTAAAGCTAATACGTAATTGACTGTAATTGAACGTAATTGACTGAAGCTACTTCATAAAAAAAATTTTAAAATCATAAATTAGGTAACCTAACACTTCTGTTTTGATGCTCAGACCCTCTTTGGAAAACTCTTTTGAAAAATTAATTCAAAGGTTTTTCAAGGTGATTTCAGGGGAGAAACTTTTAGCTTCAATAAAAACGACCTAACCTTAGCTAAATAAGCACATTTCTGACACTTCATCATTCATGATTTTATGAATCCAAAGCCACTAAAATCCAAACTCACCAAAAGCTAAAGCAACTGGCTAAAACTGTCCTTTGCCTAAACTGGACTGATAATCACACTCCCCAAAAGACAGATTTTGTGTATTAAAATGCTAACAAAAGGTGGCTTGCATTATTGAATAATGTATCAGCAGATTTAGCAGAAGAGCACTCGCTGCAGGCATTGATTTTACAGGACCTCACTTCCACGCCAAATTACCAGAAAGTGCAGGTCACACAAATGTTCCACATGCCAACTGGAGACAGTTGTTTGGAGCCACGTGCCTATTTTCATTTATTTATTTATTTATTTATTTTTGTAATATAAATTGATTTTAAAAAGCTGGTCTAGCTTCCCCAGTTTAACCCAGGGGAAAATGTAGCTTTGATGCTACCTTGCTACTTGGTTAAAAAATTACTTTTAGTTAAGCTACCACACACTACAGAGAAATGTAATTAAACTAGTAGCTCCGTTTCATGCAGTTCCGCTACTGGTTATAGCATTGTGGCTGGGACTCAATTACTCCGCCTGCACCCCACTAGCCTCCCCGCTTGATTTATGGGTGTACCAATCAAAAACTGGGTGTACCTAGGACACCCAGGACACAGCATGCCACCGTCAGTGACTATGAGGCAACAGCAGGAGGTATTGTATCTGCCGCAAACTTCATAACTTGAGTGATGTCACATGATCAGTAACCAACAGCTTTGGGTTACAGAAAACCCTTGAGCAGCGTTTCTTGTTTAGGCCAAAATACCATTTGTGCAAGAGTTATAAATGGGGTTAGAATTAGGCATGAGGGTTGCTGCTAGTTTAGGGTTATGTTCAGGAGCGAGGGACAGGTTTTTCATACGGGTTAGTCCCTGATTTGGATGAACAATATTTTTTCCACAATTGGGGCATATAACACAATATTTTTTGGTATTTATTCAGTGAAATAACATTTTAAAAACAACTTCAAACATATATTAATATATTCATATGCATAACTGATTTTATGTTGTTGCTTTGCCTTGAGTTGCTTTGAAATTCAGGCATTTGTGTTTCCATTTATTGAGGCTTAATGCCCACAGTATAAAAGAAACTGAACAGTGTTTGAGTTGTGAAAATGAAATGTGGTGTGAATCAGTGTTTTACATGAAACCACAAAACAGTTTGTTTGAACAGGATAAAATGATAAATAATCTCAGAGTATAAAAATGAACAACTAATTTAATTTAATATGCATCAGATTTAATCACTTAGTAACATTCAGTCAGTGCATTCAAACATTTACATACAAATTCACATAGTTACAATAAATTTGATGACCAGAATAAAAAGGATTTGTAGGGTAGAATATTTGTCATTTATTATGGCTAGAATAGGTTGATTATTTAATACTCTGCTCCAGTAATTCAGCAAAGGTAGTCTTCAAGTCTTTCAAGATAACTCCTGCAACAAAAAATAAATATTGTCCTATGTTAAGGCATAATTATTATAGCATTTCTAAAACGGCTAAGAATGAAATATAGTGTTATATAATTCAAACATATTTCGCCACCATTTGGACTCATATTATGGCCAGGAAACTACACAACCCAAAGTTCTACCAAAGTTCTGCTGTGCTTTAACTACCTGGAAAGAGGATGGGTGAAAAAAGATTAATCAGTAAATGTAGTTCTTCAGAGCTTAGTGAAACATTATCTGTACTCACAGCAGCTGTACAGCCTTTTGATCTTCAGAATGTCCAAAGGGGTCATTTCTTTACTCTGTCCAATGGGCTTATGTTTGTCAGGTATGGGAGTTATGGTGTCATTTCCATTTTTTGAGAATGCTTTCCTAGAGAAGTGGAAGAAAAGAAATGGCTCCCCGTTAATTGAAATTTCAAATTCATCGATAACCAGATACAGTCATCATGTGAATATATCCCTTTTCCTTACCTTGAATAATGCATGATAGAAGTGTAGTCATATGGAGTATCCAGATTATTAGTGTCTTTTGCCATAAAGTTGTTTTCCTGGCCTATTAAAGAAAACAATACTTTGGTAGCTGTTCGTTAGAGATGGTTCAAATATATTGTCCTGTCATGTTGACCAAGTAATTTCCTGCTATATCTTATTGAATAAAAGTGCCCTTCTCTATTAAAATTTGTCCAAAAGATGACAGTTCCTTACCTTTCTCAACATTCTTCAAAATGATCCTGACGTGCTTGTTCCGGTCTCTCCTTGAGTGCTCATGATAGAAGCCCAGAGCATAATAAAGAAAAATGAACAGCTTGTCTGGGATTGCAGAAAACAAACAGGGGTACCTACCCCAGGACCGAGTTTGGGAACCACTCTAGCACAATTATACTCTACCATAGGCAAGCTAATTACTGAAACCTCATTTACAATGGCTCCATTTCATTAGCGCAGCTTAGTTTAGCTCTATGCATCAAGACCGATTCTGCTCATAATAAGTTTTCAGTTCATAATAGATCATGGACTGCATCGTCAGTCAGGTGTAACAGGTTGGATGTAGAGGACAGGTGCTACTAGGTGATAAAGATTGAATGGAATACAAAGAGGAGGGGGGAGGAATGGACATTAGGCAAGTGACTTTCAGCGACTAACCTTGAAGAAATAACACCGTCAATGGCACCTTCTACTGACAATTTAAACCGAAGTGATTTGTTGGCCTATCAGCTGCGTTGTCTTGGCCAGTATTCTACTCAGTTCAATTAAATCTGTGTTTACTATATTCGGCATAGGGATAATGTTTCTGTTTTGCATTGATGCATTTGGATTCTTCTTGTATTTTTAGGAATTTGAATATCAGATGAACTTAGGCAAATGAGCATTTTATGATTATGCTGATTAAAGGTATTTCACATTTTAAATAAGAACAAAAATGCATCTGTATTTGTGTTATGAACTGGTTTATTCAAAAATAAGAACTTAGCATAGGCTACACACTACCACTGAAAGGTGTCTGAATGCCACCTAGTGGACATGTTGTGAAACACAATAGCATTTATTTTATTCAGCAAGGCAGAGGGACTGGTTAATTGAAAGTAGTGGAACAAAACACACACACCCAGAAGGCATTTAAAATGCAATAAAGCAATATATTGTGAATTGAAAACTAATGAGTAGAATCGACCCTGGTGCATAGAGCAAAGCACTGCGCTACTGAAATGGAGCAATTGTAAAGGAGGTTGTAGGCTAGTATCGTAATTTGGCTATGGTAGCTATAGCCTAATTCTGCTGGAGGAAAAGTTAGGTATTTTAAAATCATAATTCATGCATGGCCTTCTAGGCTTATTCGATGAGAAGACACTCAATCGCTTAATCGAGACGGCAAACATTCAATCACATTTGTTGCAGATAGTGGTCCGGAAGTAGATCTGACATTGGTGCTGCTGCTACTCCTCATAGCCTATTGCGTGACAGGGAGAAAGCACTCAGCAATCTTAATATCAGTAAATTAGCTTTTACATTACGTAGATTGACACAACATTAGCCTACCTAAACAAATAACGCAGAGATACATAATTTAATAGGCACGATCGTTCAGCTGCATGTAAGATCTGTGGTGAACAGGTATGGTCTGGTCTAACCTCGATTATCATTGATTGGGTGGTGGAGCAGCTAGGTGGAGCTCATTGGACTGTTCTTTCATCATTTCCACCTTAAACTCATTAACACAATGCAGGGCCACGTTCAATCTGAAAACGGTGTGCACCGTTTTGCTACGGTTTCCGGGTTGAACGACATGTTTCCTCAAAACGGTGTGAAACGGTGTGCATCGGGCTTTGAGGTACGTTTTCTCTCGTTTGGTGGGTGTGTCAGAGGTGTTACCTCAGCCCAGGTTTAGATCGTTGAGAGAGGCTGAGGTGAATCAATAGGCTCCTAATTGGTACTGTGGACACATGGCCACTAAAGCTAAGCTAAAAATACTGTTCTGTGCTCTCATTTCACAATTCCACGCGCGCTATTCATGGAACAAAATAAACTCCATAGGCTTGTCTTGAATGTCACGTTAGATAACGGAAACTGTTGTTGGTTGGTCACTCGCGCTGTCAGACTCTCATTTGACATACATCCAATCAGAAGGAGCCTACAATCTTCCTTCATGTAGGTCTAGTACCTACCCTTTCCGTTAAGTGATTTGTAAATGGCCGTGTCCGAATCAGCACTCTTCCACACTGTTGAGTAGCCTTGGTGAGTAGATAGGGCGAGAAAGTCGTAGAGTACGCAAATTTTTTTCAAATTGCAGTATACTTCAAACCCCCTGATGACACACTTACTTCCGGGGTTTCGATGAGTACATTCGGTAGCACACTTCAATAAGTATGTGACCTCCCTGGTGAACTCCTCCCTGACCTCTGGCTGCTTCCCCTCATCCTTCAAGAGAGCCCACATCACCCCGATCCTGAAAAAACCCATGCTGGACCCCTCCAACATCCAAAACTACAGACCGGTATCTCTTCTTCCTTTTCTTTCCAAAACTATTGAACGTGCTGTTTCTAACCAGCTGTCTTCTTTCCTTACCCAGAACAACCTACTAGACCCCCACCAGTCCGGCTTCAGACCTAGCCACTCAACGGAGACCGCACTCCTCTCCGTCAGCGAGATGCTTCACGCAGCTCGGGCAGCCTCCCTCTCCTCTGTGCTAATACTCCTAGACCTCTCTGCCGCCTTCGACACCGTAGATCACTCCATCCTCCTGTCGTCCCTGTCTGCAGCGGGGATCGGTGGATCGGCCCTGGCCTGGATTGAGTCCTACCTCTCAGAGTGCTCCTCCCAGGTTGCCTGGGCTGGTAAAGTATCGGCACCTCGTCCTCTTACCACAGGAGTCCCCCAGGGCTCAGTCCTTGGTCCCCTCCTTTTCTCCACCTACACCAAATCCCTTGGCCCTGTTATTACTGCTCATGGTCTTTCTTACCACTGCTATGCTGACGATACTCAACTCTTTCTCTCCTTCTCACCCTCTGACACTCAGGTGTCAGCCCGCATCTCCGCTTGCCTGAGAGACATCCAGAGCTGGATGGACAACCACCATCTCAAGCTCAATCCAGGCAAGACTGAGCTCATCTACATTCCTGCTCTAACCTCTCACCCTCTCAATCTCTCCATTTCCCTAGGGGACACTCCACTGACCCCAACACCCTGTGCCAGGAACCTCGAAGTGGTGATGGACAACAGGCTGTCCCTCTCCGAGAACATTGCAGTGGTAACCCGGGCGTGCAGGTTCTTCCTGTACAACATCAGGAGAATCCCTCCCTTCCTCACCACCCACTCAACCCAGCTCCTGGTCCAAGTGATGGTGCTGTCCCGCCTGGACTATTGCAACTCTCTCCTGGCTGGCCTGCCAGCATCGGCCATTAGACTCCTTCAGCTTATCCAGAATGCAGCAGCACGCTTGGTCTTCAACCTCCCCCGACACTCCCATGTCACCCCCCTGCTCATTGACCTCCACTGGCTACCTGTGATGGCTCGCATCCAATTCAAAACATTGGTGCTCGCCTTCCAGGCAGTCCGAGGATCAGCCCCTCCATACCTCCAAAAGCTCATCAGACCCTACACACCTGCCAGATCCCTGCATTCCGCCTCCTCAGGATGACTGGTACCCCCCCCCCCCCCACTTCATACTAGCACCTGGTCTCTACGTCTGTCTGTCCTGGCCCCACGGTGGTGGAATGAGCTCCCCGTGGAGGTCAGAACAACAGAAAGTCTGACCACCTTCAAGCGCAGATTGAAGACTCACCTCTTCAAGCTGCACCTCTCTCCACACCTCCCTACCTCCTTGTGACCTCCATTGATTGTGTTTTATGAATCCTTGTTTAAGTGGTTCAAGCTTCTAGTTTAATACTTGTAAGGTTACTTATTGGCTTACTGTTGTACACGCCAATCATCGATATCGTGTGGTTACCCCCCCCCCCCCCCCAAAAAAAAATTTAAAAATAAAAAATAAAATAAAATCATACTGACTACGCCTGGTACTTGAACTCGTATTTACCCTTTAGGGTCGTTTTAACGCACTTGTTCCTAGTTCGAAAATGCACTGATGTACGTCGCTCTGGATAAGAGCGTCTGCCAAATTACTATAATGTAATGTAATGTAAAAGTACACAAACATTTTGGTGACATGAATATGACGTGAAGCTCCATTTTAAAAAAATGAGGTGCAGCTTCGCTGACGTTTTCCTTCAAATACAACAAAAAACAACAAGTGACATGGCAGCGCAAGAGTGGGGCACAGGGTTGCCAGATCTTGTAAGACTTTCCAGCCAAATGCGACTCAAAACTAGCCCAATTTATAGGCTATTTTCAACCGAAACCAACATATTTTAAATAGAAACCATCATGTTTTTACTTTTTAAAATAAGTGTGTGCTTTGCGACTTTTCATTTTTACCCATGACTGCACTTTGAAAGTATCCCAATTTAGCTGTAAAACCACGGACATGGCAACACTGGTGGGACGTCTTATGACCTGCTTACGACACTTCCACAGTACAGTTTGGAAATGGTATAGCGGACATTTTTCGCGTCCTGCTAAACAGTGCACATTAAACAGCAGACTTCTGCCAGTGCACTCTTCGCAGGAGACAGGGCGCAGTAGATAGAGCTCTGATTCGGACACAGCCAATGTGTTTCGGGTTTTTCATTGTGTTTTCTGATTTGCAGTTGTTCTCTGAAATGTCGTTGTGTTTTATAACTTGTTGTGTTTTCCGAAATGTCGTTGTGTTTTATAACTTGTTGGTGTGTTTTCCGAAATGTCGTTGTGTTCTCTGACTTGCAGTTCTCTGAATTGTCGTTGTGTTTTTTAACTTGTGGGTGTGTTTTCCGAAATGTCGTTGTGTTTTATAACTTGTTGGTGTGTTTTCCGAAATGTCGTTGTGTTTTATACCCGTCAGCTTCCGTAGCTGTGACTACAGATAATGTTTCACTAAGCTCTGAAGAGGTACATTAACTGATCCTTTTCCCTGGTAGTTAAATTCTCAATATAACATGTACAATATAACAATACACATTTTATGTACCTTTATATTTTATTTTTAGCTGTAATTTCTCCTGCTTGTGGTGTTAATTCGGGGAAATACTGTTCCTAATAGTGCCCAGAGTATAAGCATGAAGTTGGAGGAATATGCACAGTAAACTAATTTACCTGTGCAAGAGATAATCATACATTCTAAAAAAGTCCTTCAGTGGTGTCTTCTTATATATATATATACAGATCCTTTCCAAAAAATTAGAATATCATGGAAAAGTTGTTTTTTTTCCATAATTCCATTCAAAAAGTGAAACTTTCATAGATTATAGATTCATTACACACAAAGTGAAATATTTCTAGCCTTTATTTGTTTCATTTTTCATAATTTTGGCTTATAGCTCCAGAAAACCCCCAAAACAGTATTTCAAGAAATTAGAATAGTGTGTTGAAAATCAGCATTTACTTCAGTTATTTCAGAGAATGAGTGGAGTGGCTTGACTTGAGGAATCCGACAGTTGTAGCCCATGTCCCGGATACGTCTGTACGTGGTGGTTTTTGAAGCACTGACTCCAGCCTCAGTCCACTCCCTCTGCATCTCCGCCAAATTTTGGAATCGTCTTTGCTTGACAATCCGCTGAAGCCTACGGTCATCTCTTTTGCTTGTGCATCTTCTCCTGCCACATTTTTCCCTTCCACTAAACTTTCTATTGATATGCTTGGACACTGCACTCTGTGAACAGCCAGCCTCCTTAGCGATGACCTTTTGTGGCTTACCCATCTTCTGGAGGGTGTCAATGATGGTCTTCTGGCCAATTGTCAAGTCTGCAGTCTTCCCCATACTGAACCAAACTGAGATAAACTTTGCAGGTGTTTTGAGTAAATTCGATGCTAGTGTGACACTCAGTCTAAAACATTGCAGACTTGACAATTGGCCAGAAGACCATCATTGACACCCTCCAGAAGTAAATGCTGATTTTCGACACACTATTCTAATTTCTTGAAATACTGTTTTGGGGGGTTTCTGGAGCTGTAAGCCAAAATTATGAAAAATGAAACAAATAAAGGCTAGAAATATTTCACTTTGTGTGTACTGAATCTATAATCTATGAAAGTTTCACTTTTTGAATGGAATTATGGAAAAAAAAAAAACTTTTCCATGATATTGTAATTTTTTGGAAAGGATCTGTATATATTTAATATGTATAATTTCCATTTCCGCTTTTTTTATACATGCCATCTACTAAAAAAATGTCAAAATTGAAGCAATTCATTATTTTCTTTTAAGGCCAAGCATTTTATTTATCTAATGAGAACAGGGTGATAAATTGAGTTTCAAAAACTGAATGAAAATGCTTGTATCAGAGTTCCCATCGTGCACCTGGCTTGTGCTGCACTTAACTCTTGTTGAATTCATTAACTTACGTGGAATTCTTACAGTCTTGTCTATGGCACTGTATATATGAGGGTATTATTGTTAAAATTGATGACTTTATTTATTTATTAAATATGATGACTTTAAGTTTATGTTAACTTGTCCAATTACTTTTTGTCCCATAAAATGGGGGGACTATTGATGGGTTCTGAGTTTTGTAATAAGAGTAATTAAGCATGTGTGTTTTGATCAATGATTTGGTGTAGCAGGTGAGGGCTGATCATTGTAAATCGTATGGCCAGAGGGCAAAGGCCAAGATTGGACAGGCCTCTACCCTCCATGACCCGACATCTAGGTGCCATTTATCGGGCATTACTAATAGTGTCATTGTGGAATAAAGAGATATGCCCTCACAGATAATAGGGACATGTGCGTCAAGTCAAGGCCTCCAAGGGCATTTAGGCCTGATTAGACGACCAGTGTGTTGAAGGTTGCCGTACCGCTCAGTTTGTGATCTTCCCGTTGGCTGGCGTGACGTACAATAAACTTTAACTTTTTCTAGTAAAGTGTTTGTTGTGGTGGTGAGTTCCTGCATTGTCCTGACTTGGATTACAAGGAAAGAAGCTGGGTCCTAACACTATGTATTAAAAGGGCTACAATTGCTACACGGTTCACACAATATGGATGTAAACACCCTCAAATTAAAGCTGAAAGTCTGCACTTTAACCTGATAGTCACTGTTCCATTTCAAATCCAATGTGTTGGAGTACAGAGCCAAAACAAAAAGAAATGTGTCACTGTCCAAATACGTTTTACCAGATATTTATTTTGTGGTGCATACATGGTGTTATTATTGTCTAATAAATAAATAAAGTAACAACATGAACCATACACAAATAAAATGAGATTTACAAGTATGTTTTGTATATTACATACAAGATAATTGGTTCACAATTAAAACTCACTGGTTCACAAATATGTTTTTACACTCACAATCAAATCTCTCCCAAACAATAATACATTTGACAATGACCCAATGTGCATTTACACATCACCTGGCACATTTGGAATAACTTGTGTTCATTTGTGGAACTTTGATACATTCCTCAGAGCAATTTATTTGTCTGTTAGGGAGAGATTTGTTTGTGAGTGCAAAAACATATTTGTGAACCAACTCTTTTTGTATTTATGAACCAATTACATTTGTCTGTTCGGGAAAGATTGTTTTTTAGTGTAAGAACATATTTGTGAACCAATGATTTATAACACTGAACCAATCCAGGCCAGGGCCGATCCGCCGATCCCCGCTGCAGACAGGGATGACAGGAGGATGGAGTGATCTACGGTGTCGAAGGCGGCAGAGAGGTCTAGGAGTATTAGGACAGAGGAGAGGGAGGCTGCCCGAGCTGCGTGAAGCATCTCGCTGATGGAGAGGAGTGCGGTCTCCGTTGAGTGTATAGGTCTGAAGCCGGACTGGTGGGGGTCTAGTAGGTTGTTCTGGGTAAGGAAAGAAGACAGTTGGTTAGAAACAGCACGTTCAATAGTTTTGGAAAGAAAAGGAAGAAGAGATACCGGTCTGTAGTTTTGGATGTTGGAGGGGTCCAGCATGGGTCTTTTCAGGATCGGGGTGATGTGGGCTCTCTTGAAGGATGAGGGGAAGCAGCCAGAGGTCAGGGAGGAGTTCACCAGGGAGGTCACATACTTATTGAAGTGTGCTACCAAATGTACTCATCGAAACCCCGTAAGTAAGTGTGTCATCAGGGTGTTTGAAGTATACTGCAATTTGAAAAAAATTTGCGTACTCTACGACTTTCTCGCTCTATCTACTCACCAAGGCTACTCAACAGTGTGGAAGAGTGCTGATTCGGACACGGCCATTTACAAATCACTTAACGGAAAGGGTAGGTACTAGACCTACATGAAGGAAAATTGTAGGCTCCTTCTGATTGGATACGCAGTATGTCAAATGAGAGTCTGACAGCGCGAGTGACCAACCAACAACAGTTTCCGTTATCTAACGTGACATTCAAGACAAGCCTATGGAGTTTATTTCGTTCCATAAATAGCGCGCGTGGAATTGTGAAATGAGAGCACAGAACAGTATTTTTCGTCGATTTGAGCTTGTTTAAATGGCATAAAAAAACCGGCGTTTTTATGAACTGAAAAACGGCGAAAAACACTGCGTTTTCTTTCCAAAAAAAGCGGCCAATTCGTTTTTTTTCTGAACCTGTGTGGTTACATTCTTCAATCACTTTCCCATAAACTTAACACAATACAGGTTTGGCTCATTGTCATTTGCTTTGTCTTTGAATTCTTCATCGACTAATGCTTAGCTTTAGTGGCCATGTGTCCACAGTACCAATTAGGAGCCTATTGAGTCACCTCAGCCAATGTGTTTCGGGTTTTTCGTTGTGTTTTCTGATTTGCAGTTGCTCTCTGAAATGTCGTTGTGTTTCATAACTTGTTGGTGTGTTTTCCGAAATGTTGTTGTGTTTTATAACTTGTTGGTGTGTTTTCCGAAATGTCGTTGTGTTCTCTGACTTGCAGTTCTCTGAATTGTCGTTGTGTTTTTTCACTTGTTGGTGTGTTTTCCGAAATGTCGTTGTGTTTTATAACTTGTTGGTGTGTTTTCCGAAATGTCGTTGTGTTTTATACCCGTCAGCTTCCATAGCTGTGACTACAGATAATGTTTCACTAAGCTCTGAAGAGGTACATTAACTGATCCTTTTCCCTGGTAGTTAAATTCTCAATATAACATGTACAATATAACAATACACATTTTATCTACCTTTATATTTTATTTTTAGCTGTAATTTCTCCTGCTTGTGATGTTAATTCGGGGAAATACTGTTCCTAATAGTGCCTAGAGTATAAGCATGAAGTTGGAGGAATATGCACAGTAAACTAATTTACCTGTGCAAAAGAGATAATCATACATTCTAAAAAAGTCCTTCAGTGGTGTCTTCTTATATATATACAGATCCTTTCCAAAAAATTAGAATGTCATGGAAAAGTTTTTTTTTTTCCATAATTCCATTCAAAAAGTGAAACTTTCATAGATTATAGATTCATTAAACACAAAGTTAAATATTTCTAGCCTTTATTGGTTTCATTTTTCATGATTTTGGCTTACAGCTCCAGAAAACCCCCAAAACAGTATTTCAGGAAATCAGAATAGTGTGTCGAAAATCAGCATATACTTCAGTTATTTCAGAGAATTAATGTTTTAGACTGAGTGTCACACTATCATCTAATTTACTCAAAACACCTGCAAAGTTTATCTCAGTTTGGTTCAGTATGGGGAAGACTGCAGACTTGACAATTGGCCAGAAGACCATCATTGACACCCTCCAGAAGATGGGTAAGCCACAAAAGGTCATCGCTAAGGAGGCTGGCTGTTCACAGAGTGCAGTGTCCAAGCATATCAATAGAAAGTTTAGTGGAAGGGAAAAATGTGGCAGGAGAAGGTGCACAAGCAAAAGAGATGACCGTAGGCTTCAGCGCATTGTCAAGCAAAGACGATTCCAAAATTTGGCGGAGATGCAGAGGGAGTGGACTGAGGCTGGAGTCAGTGCTTCAAAAACCACCACGTACAGACATATCCGGGACATGGGCTACAACTGTCGGATTCCTCGAGTCAAGCCACTCCACTCATTCTCTGAAATAACTGAAGTAAATGCTGATTTTCGACACACTATTCTAATTTCTTGAAATACTGTTTTGGGGGTTTTCTGGAGCTGTAAGCCAAAATTATGAAAAATGAAACAAATAAAGGCTAGAAATATTTAACTTTGTGTGTAATGAATCTATAATCTATGAAAGTTTAACTTTTTGAATGGAATTATGGAAAAAAAAACAACTTTTCCACGATATTCTAATTTTTTGGAAAGGATCTGTATATACAGATGCTGTTTTAGACTGAGTGTCACACTCTGTACGTGGTGGTTTTTGAATGAAGCACTGACTCCAGCCTCAGTCCACTCCCTCTACATCTCCGCCAAATTTTGGAATCGTCTTTGCTTGACAATCCGCTGAAGCCTACGGTCATCTCTTTTGCTTGTGCACCTTCTCCTGCCACATTTTTCCCTTCCACTAAACTTTCTATTGATATGCTTGGACACTGCACTCTGTGAACAGCCAGCCTCCTTAGCGATGACCTTTTGTGGCTTACCCATCTTCTGGAGGGTGTCAATGATGGTCTTTTGGCCAATTGTCAAGTCTGCAGTCTTCCCCATACTGAACCAAACGGAGATACCTGTCCAATTTAACGACACACCTGTAGAAAAACTTTGTAGGTGTTTTGAGTAAATTAGATGATTAGAGTGTGACACTCAGTCTAAAACATTCATTCTCTGAAATAACTGAAGTAAATGCTGATTTTCGACACACTATTCTAATTTCTTGAAATACTGTTTTGGGGGTTTTCTAGAGCTGTAAGCCAAAATTATGAAAAATGAAACAAATAAAGGCTAGAAATATTTCACTTTGTGTGTAATGAATCTATAATCTATGAAAGTTTCACTTTTTGAATGGAATTATGGAAAAAAAAAAAACTTTTCCATGATATTCTAATTTTTTGGAAAGGATCCGTATATATATATATATTTAATATGTATAATTTCCATTTCCTCTTTTTTTATACATGCCATCTACTAAAAAAATGTCAAAATTGAAGCAATTCATTATTTTCTTTTAAGGCCAAGCATTTTATTTATCTAATGAGAACAGGGTGATAAATTGAGTTTCAAAAACTGAATGAAAATGCTTGTATCAGAGTTTCCATCGTGCACCTGGCTTGTGCTGCACTTAACTCTTGTTGAATTCATTAACTTACGTGGAATTCTTACAGTCTTGTCTATGGCACTGTATATATGAGGGTATTATTGTTAAAATTGATGACTTCATTTATTTATTAAATATGATGACTTTAAGTTTATGTTAACTTGTCCAATTACTTTTTGTCCCATACAATGGGGGGACTATTGATGGGTTCTGAGTTTTGTAATAAGAGTAATTAAGCATGTGTGTTTTTATCAATGATTTGGTGTAGCAGGTGAGGGCTGATCATTGTAAATCGTATGGCCAGAGGGCAAAGGCCAAGATTGGACAGGCCTCTACCCTCCATGACCCGACATCTACGTGCCATTTATCAGGCATTACTAATAGTGTCATTGTGGAATAAAGAGATATGCCCTCACAGATAATAGGGACATGTGCGTCAAGTCAAGGCCTCCAAGGGCATTTAGGCCTGATTAGACGACCAGTGTGTTGAAGGTCGCTGTACCGCTCAGTTTCAGTGATCTTCCCGTTGGCTGGCGTGACATACAATAAACTTTAACTTTTTCTAGTAAAGTGTTTGTTGTGGTGGTGAATTCCTGCATTGTCCTGACTTGGATTACAAGGAAAGAAGCTGGGTCCTAACACTATGTATTAAAAGGGCTACAATTGCTACACGGTTCACACGATATGGATGTAAACACCCTCAAATTAAAGCTGAAAGTCTGCACTTTAACCCGATAGTCACTGTTCCATTTCAAATCCAATGTGTTGGAGTACAGAGCCAAAACAAAAAGAAATGTGTCACTGTCCAAATACTTTTTACCAGATATTTATTTTGTGGTGCATACATGGTGTTATTATTGTCTAATAAATAATTAAAGTAACAATATGAACCATACACAAATAAAATGAGATTTACAAGTATGTTTTGTATATTACATACAAGATAATTGGTTCACAATTAAAACTCACTGGTTCACAAATATGTTTTTACACTCACAATCCAATCTCTCCCAAACAATAATACATTTGACAATGACCCAATGTGCATTTACACATCACCTGGTACATTTGGAATAACTTGTGTTAATTTGTGGAACTTTGATACATTCCTCAGAGCAATTTATTTGTCTGTTAGGGAGAGATTTGTTTGTGAGTGCAAAAACATATTTGTGAACCAATTCTTTTTTTATTTATGAACCAATTACATTTGTCTGTTCGGGAAAGATTGTTTTTTAGTGTAAAAACATATTTGTGAACCAATGATTTATAACACTGAACCAATTATCTTGTATACAAAAAATATTTGTCAATCTAATTTTATTTGTGTACGGTTCACATTGTTACTTGAATTCTTTATTAGACAATAACGCCATATATGCACCACAGAATAAATATGAGCTCATTCTGGCGCATGCCAGTGAATAAAATGTAACTCATCTGTATTAATGAGGCGTGACCAAAATTCACTCTCTGAGATGAGTGCGTATGTCAAATCTTTTAGAACTTGTCATCTGACATCAGTGTGGTGCTGTCACAATCTCATTGGATAACGTTCATTTGCAGTGAAGACAGTGTTGATTTGACAGTTCCTAGCCAAATCTCTCAAACAATATCAATTTTAGACCACAAATTATAGCTATTCCTGACATAAGCATCAAGCGTTTGCTGTAAGATGATGTTTTTGCAAGTTTACAGCCCTTTAATTACTCAGAAATGGTTTTATACGATATGTAATGGATTGCTGAAATGGTAAATAATTACATAATTTTTTACATAATTACATACATAATTAAAACATAATTAAAATTTACATAATTAAAAATTGCTGTTTGTTTTTGACAAAAATGACGAAGTTAAAGTATCTCTCTGTAACAATGTCAATGTTAGCTATTGTATAGTGTGAATAACCTACACTCAGTCATTCCTCTGTCACAGAGGAGTAAATACATAATATGTATACAATTATACAATTAAATTTGTATTATTATATAATAAATATTCACTTATACAATAAAAGCTTGAGTGTTAACAGAGATCTGCCTGGTCTCACTGCCTCGAGTCCATCGTAACAAGATGTAGTTTGTGCTCTATCTTGCTGTGTGCTCAAAGTATAGTTTTGAACTTAGCAGTTCATGCCAGTTATCTGATGTTTTCTCCTAAGCTGTACTCAATTTTATCAAGTTTATTTAAAATCAATTTATGCAATTGATTGAACTTCATTTTATAACAATTTCAAGTAAGCTGTACTCAGTTTTAAATAATTCTATCAAACTTATATTTGAGTTTGTTCTAATCGAAAATACGCAGAAGTTTACCAAACTCATAAAATATGTTACCTTGCATTAGATTAAGGCATTACATTTTTTGCAGTGTATACTGAGCGACAAGGCTATGTGCCCACTAAGTGTGTTAACTAGACATCAAGAGCAATACTAGTCTTTTATCCCTACAGCAATAAGATTACTAAATGAACAAGTTATTGCGTGAACAATATTAAATAAAATGGTTGCTTCCAATGTTTATGTGCAATGAATTTTCATCAGGTGCAATATACAGTATATTATCCTTTTAATAGAAGTGTGTTTGGCTGGGAGGGGGATGTTGTATTGAACTTTGACTGTTGAGAAGGTGCACAAGCAAAAGAGATGACAGTAGGCTTCAGCGGATTGTCAAGCAAAGACGATTCCAAAATTTGGCGGAGATGCAGAGGGAGTGGACTGAGGCTGGAGTCAGTGCTTCAAAAACCACCACGTACAGACGTATCCGGGACATGGGCTACAACTGTCGGATTCCTCGAGTCAAGCCACTCCACTCATTCTCTGAAATAACTGAAGTAAATGTTGATTTTCGACACACTATTCTAATTTCTTGAAATACTGTTTTGGGGGGGGGGGGGTTTCTGGAGCTGTAAGCCAAAATTATGAAAAATGAAACAAATAAAGGCTAGAAATATTTCACTTTGTGTGTAATGAATCTATAATCTATGAAAGTTTCACTTTTTGAATGGAATTATGGAAAAAAAAAAACTTTTCCATGATATTCTAATTTTTTTGGAAAGGATCTGTATATATTTAATATGTATAATTTCCATTTCCTCTTTTTTTATACATGCCATCTACTAAAAGAATTTCAAAATTGAAGCAATTCATTATTTTCTTTTAAGGCCAAGCATTTTATTTATCTAATGAGAACAGGGTGATAAATTGAGTTTCAAAAACTGAATGAAAATGCTTGTATCAGAGTTCCCATCGTGCACCTGTCTTGTGCTGCACTTAACTCTTGTTGAATTCATTAACTTACGTGGAATTCTTACAGTCTTGTCTATGGCACTGTATATATGAGGGTATTATTGTTAAAATTGATGACTTCATTTATTTATTAAATATGATGACTTTAAGTTTATGTTAACTTGTCCAATTACTTTTTGTCCCATACAATGGGGGGACTATTGATGGGTTCTGAGTTTTGTAATAAGAGTAATTAAGCATGTGTGTTTTTATCAATGATTTGGTGTAGCAGGTGAGGGCTGATCATTGTAAATCGTATGGCCAGAGGGCAAAGGCCAAGATTGGACAGGCCTCTGCCCTCCATGACCCGACATCTAGGTGCCATTTATCGGGCATTACTAATAGTGTCATTGTGGAATAAAGAGATATGCCCTCACAGATAATAGGGACATGTGCGTCAAGTCAAGGCCTCCAAGGGCATTTAGGCCTGATTAGACGACCAGTGTGTTGAAGGTTGCCGTACCGCTCAGTTTGTGATCTTCCCGTTGGCTGGCGTGACGTACAATAAACTTTAACTTTTTCTAGTAAAGTGTTTGTTGTGGTGGTGAGTTCCTGCATTGTCCTGACTTGGATTACAAGGAAAGAAGCTGGGTCCTAACACTATGTATTAAAAGGGCTACAATTGCTACACGGTTCACACAATATGGATGTAAACACCCTCAAATTAAAGCTGAAAGTCTGCACTTTAACCCGATAGTCACTGTTCCATTTCAAATCCAATGTGTTGGAGTACAGAGCCAAAACAAAAAGAAATGTGTCACTGTCCAAATACTTTTTACCAGATATTTATTTTGTGGTGCATACATGGTGTTATTATTGTCTAATAAATAAATAAAGTAACAACATGAACCATACACAAATAAAATGAGATTTGCAAGTATGTTTTGTATATTACATACAAGATAATTGGTTCACAATTAAAACTCACTGGTTCACAAATATGTTTTTACACTCACAATCAAATCTCTCCCAAACAATAATACATTTGACAATGACCCAATGTGCATTTACACATCACCTGGCACATTTGGAATAACTTGTGTTCATTTGTGGAACTTTGATACATTCCTCAGAGCAATTTATTTGTCTGTTAGGGAGAGATTTGTTTGTGAGTGCAAAAACATATTTGTGAACCAACTCTTTTTTTATTTATTAACCAATTACATTTGTCTGTTCGGGAAAGATTGTTTTTTAGTGTAAAAACATATTTGTGAACCAATGATTTATAACACTGAACCAATCCAGGCCAGGGCCGATCCGCCGATCCCCGCTGCAGACAGGGATCACAGGAGGATGGAGTGATCTACGGTGTCGAAGGCGGCAGAGAGGTCTAGGAGTATTAGGACAGAGGAGAGGGAGGCTGCCCGAGCTGCGTGAAGCATCTCGCTGACGGAGAGGAGTGCGGTCTCCGTTGAGTGTATAGGTCTGAAGCCGGACTGGTGGGGGTCTAGTAGGTTGTTCTGGGTAAGGAAAGAAGACAGTTGGTTAGAAACAGCACGTTCAATAGTTTTGGAAAGAAAAGGAAGAAGAGATCTGTAGTTTTGGATGTTGGAGGGGTCCAGCATGGGTCTTTTCAGGATCGGGGTGATGTGGGCTCTCTTGAAGGATGAGGGGAAGCAGCCAGAGGTCAGGGAGGAGTTCACCAGGGAGGTCACATACTTATTGAAGTGTGCTACCAAATGTACTCATCGAAACCCCGTAAGTAAGTGTGTCATCAGGGTGTTTGAAGTATACTGCAATTTGAAAAAAATTTGCGTACTCTACGACTTTCTCGCCCTATCTACTCACCAAGGCTACTCAACAGTGTGGAAGAGTGCTGATTCGGACACGGCCATTTACAAATCACTTAACAGAAAGGGTAGGTACTAGACCTACATGAAGGAAGGTTGTAGGCTCCTTCTGATTGGATACGCATTATGTCAAATGAGAGTCTGACAGCGCGAGTGACCAACCAACAACAGTTTCCGTTATCTAACATGACATTCAAGACAAGCCTATGGAGTTTATTTCGTTCCATAAATAGCGCGCGTGGAATTGTGAAATGAGAGCACAAAACAGTATTTTTCGTCGATTTGAGCTTGTTTAAATGGCATAAAAAACCGGTGTTTTTATGAACTGAAAAACGGCGAAAAACACTGCGTTTTCTTTCCAAAAAAAGCGGCCAATTCGTTTTTTTTTTAACCTGTGTGGTTACGTTCTTCAATCACTTTCCCATAAACTTAACACAATACAGGTTTGGCTCATTGTCATTTGCTTTGTCTTTGAATTCTTCATCGACTAATGCTTAGCTTTAGTGGCCATGTGTCCACAGTACCAATTAGGAGCCTATTGAGTCACCTCAGCCAATGTGTTTCGGGTTTTTCGTTGTGTTTTCTGATTTACAGTTGCTCTCTGAAATGTCGTTGTGTTTTATAACTTGTTGGTGTGTTTTCCGAAATGTCGTTGTGTTCTCTGACTTGCAGTTCTCTGAATTGTCGTTGTGTTTTTTAACTTGTTGGTGTGTTTTCCGAAATGTCGTTGTGTTTTATAACTTGTTGGTGTGTTTTCCGAAATGTCGTTGTGTTTTATACCCGTCAGCTTCCGTAGCTGTGACTACAGATAATGTTTCACTAAGCTCTGAAGAGGTACATTAACTGATCCTTTTCCCTGGTAGTTAAATTCTCAATATAACATGTACAATATAACAATACACATTTTATCTACCTTTATATTTTATTTTTAGCTGTAATTTCTCCTGCTTGTGGTGTTAATTCGGGGAAATACTGTTCCTAATAGTGCCCAGAGTATAAGCATGAAGTTGGAGGAATATGCACAGTAAACTAATTTACCTGTGCAAGAGATAATCATACATTCTAAAAAAGTCCTTCAGTGGTGTCTTCTTATACATATACAGATCCTTTCCAAAAAAATTAGAATATCATGGAAAAGTTGTTTTTTTTCCATAATTCCATTCAAAAAGTGAAACTTTCATAGATTATAGATTCATTAAACACAAAGTTAAATATTTCTAGGCTTTATTGGTTTCATTTTTCATAATTTTGGCTTACAGCTCCAGAAAACCCCCAAAACAGTATTTCAAGAAATTAGAATAATGTGTTGAAAATCAGCATTTACTTCAGTTATTTCAGAGAATGAGTGGAGTGGCTTGACTTGAGGAATCCGACAGTTGTAGCCCATGTCCCGGATACGTCTGTACGTGGTGGTTTTTGAAGCACTGACTCCAGCCTCAGTCCACTCCCTCTGCATCTCCGCCAAATTTTGGAATCGTCTTTGCTTGACAATCCGCTGAAGCCTACGGTCATCTCTTTTGCTTGTGCATCTTCTCCTGCCACATTTTTCCCTTCCATTAAACTTTCTATTGATATGCTTGGACACTGCACTCTGTGAACAGCCAGCCTCCTTAGCGATGACCTTTTGTGGCATACCCATCTTCTGGAGGGTGTCAATGATGGTCTTCTGGCCAATTGTCAAGTCTGCAGTCTTCCCCATACTGAACCAAACTGAGATAAACTTTGCAGGTGTTTTGAGTAAATTCGATGATAGTGTGACACTCAGTCTAAAACATTGCAGACTTGACAATTGGCCAGAAGACCATCATTGACACCCTCCAGAAGATGGGTAAGCCACAAAAGGTCATCGCTAAGGAGGCTGGCTGTTCGCAGAGTGCAGTGTCCAAGCATATCAATAGAAAGTTTAGTGGAAGGGAAAAATGTGGCAGGAGAAGGTGCACAAGCAAAAGAGATTACCGTAGGCTTCAGCGGATTGTCAAGCAAAGACGATTCCAAAATTTGGCGGAGATGCAGAGGGAGTGGACTGAGGCTGGAGTCAGTGCTTCAAAAACCACCATGTACAGACGTGTCCGGGACATGGGCTACAACTGTCGGATTCCTCGAGTCAAGCCACTCCACTCATTCTCTGAAATAAACTGAAGTAAATGCTGATTTTCGACACACTATTCTAATTTCTTGAAATACTGTTTTGGGGGGTTTCTGGAGCTGTAAGCCAAAATTATGAAAAATTAAACAAATAAAGGCTAGAAATATTTCACTTTGTGTGTAATGAATCTATAATCTATGAAAGTTTCACTTTTTGAATGGAATTATGGAAAAAAAAAAAACTTTTCCATGATATTCTAATTTTTTGGAAAGGATCTGTATATACAGATGCTGTTTTAGACTGAGTGTCACACTCTGTACGTGGTGGTTTTTGAATGAAGCACTGACTCCAGCCTCAGTCCACTCCCTCTGCATCTCCGCCAAATTTTGGAATCGTCTTTGCTTGACAATTCGCTGAAGCCTAAGGTAATCTCTTTTGCTTGTGCACCTTCTCTTGCCACATTTTTCCCTTCCACTAAACTTTCTATTGATATGCTTGGACACTGCACTCTGTGAACAGCCAGCCTCCTTAGCGATGACCTTTTGTGGCTTACCCATCTTCTGGAGGGTGTCAATGATGGTCTTCTGGCCAATTGTCAAGTCTGCAGTCTTCCCCATACTGAACCAAACTGAGATACCTGTCCAATTTAACGACACACCTGTAGAAAAACTTTGTAGGTGTTTTGAGTAAATTAGATGATTAGAGTGTGACACTCAGTCTAAAACATTCATTCTCTGAAATAACTGAAGTAAATGCTGATTTTCGACACACTATTCTAATTTCTTGAAATACTGTTTTGGGGGTTTTCTAGAGCTGTAAGCCAAAATTATGAAAAATGAAACAAATAAAGGCTAGAAATATTTCACTTTGTGTGTAATGAATCTATAATCTATGAAAGTTTCACTTTTTGAATGGAATTATGGAAAAAAAAAAAACTTTTCCATGATATTCTAATTTTTTGGAAAGGATCTGTATATATTTAATATGTATAATTTCCATTTCCTCTTTTTTTATACATGCCATCTACTAAAAAAATGTCAAAATTGAAGCAATTCATTATTTTCTTTTAAGGCCAAGCATTTTATTTATCTAATGAGAACAGGGTGATAAACTGAGTTTCAAAAACTGAATGAAAATGCTTGTATCAGAGTTCCCATCGTGCACCTGGCGTGTGCTGCACTTAACTCTTGTTGAATTCATTAACTTACGTGGAATTCTTACAGTCTTGTCTATGGCACTGTATATATGAGGGTATTATTGTTAAAATTGATGACTTTATTTATTTATTAAATATGATGACTTTAAGTTTATGTTAACTTGTCCAATTACTCTTTGTCCCATAAAATGGGGGGACTATTGATGGGTTGAGTTTTGTAATAAGAGTAATTAAGCATGTGTGTTTTGATCAATGATTTGGTGTAGCAGGTGAGGGCTGATCATTGTAAATCGTATGGCCAGAGGGCAAAGGTCAAGATTGGACAGGCCTCTGCCCTCCATGACCCGACATCTACGTGCCATTTATCGGGCATTACTAATAGTGTCATTGTGGAATAAAGAGATATGCCCTCACAGATAATAGGGACATGTGCGTCAAGTCAAGGCCTCCAAGGGCATTTAGGCCTGATTAGACGACCAGTGTGTTGAAGGTTGCTGTACCGCTCAGTTTCAGTGATCTTCCCGTTGGCTGGCGTGACGTACAATAAACTTTAACTTTTTCTAGTAAAGTGTTTGTTGTGGTGGTGAGTTCCTGCATTGTCCTGACTTGGATTACAAGGAAAGAAGCTGGGTCCTAACACTATGTATTAAAAGGGCTACAATTGCTACACGGTTCACACGATATGGATGTAAACACCCTCAAATTAAAGCTGAAAGTCTGCACTTTAACCCGATAGTCACTGTTCCATTTCAAATCCAATGTGTTGGAGTACAGAGCCAAAACAAAAAGAAATGTGTCACTGTCCAAATACTTTTTACCAGATATTTATTTTGTGGTGCATACATGGTGTTATTATTGTCTAATAAATAAATAAAGTAACAACATGAACCATACACAAATAAAATGAGATTTGCAAGTATGTTTTGTATATTACATACAAGATAATTGGTTCACAATTAAAACTCACTGGTTCACAAATATGTTTTTACACTCACAATCAAATCTCTCCCAAACAATAATACATTTGACAATGACCCAATGTGCATTTACACATCACCTGGCACATTTGGAATAACTTGTGTTCATTTGTGGAACTTTGATACATTCCTCAGAGCAATTTATTTGTCTGTTAGGGAGAGATTTGTTTGTGAGTGCAAAAACATATTTGTGAACCAACTCTTTTTTTATTTATTAACCAATTACATTTGTCTGTTCGGGAAAGATTGTTTTTTAGTGTAAAAACATATTTGTGAACCAATGATTTATAACACTGAACCAATCCAGGCCAGGGCCGATCCGCCGATCCCCGCTGCAGACAGGGATCACAGGAGGATGGAGTGATCTACGGTGTCGAAGGCGGCAGAGAGGTCTAGGAGTATTAGGACAGAGGAGAGGGAGGCTGCCCGAGCTGCGTGAAGCATCTCGCTGACGGAGAGGAGTGCGGTCTCCGTTGAGTGTATAGGTCTGAAGCCGGACTGGTGGGGGTCTAGTAGGTTGTTCTGGGTAAGGAAAGAAGACAGTTGGTTAGAAACAGCACGTTCAATAGTTTTGGAAAGAAAAGGAAGAAGAGATCTGTAGTTTTGGATGTTGGAGGGGTCCAGCATGGGTCTTTTCAGGATCGGGGTGATGTGGGCTCTCTTGAAGGATGAGGGGAAGCAGCCAGAGGTCAGGGAGGAGTTCACCAGGGAGGTCACATACTTATTGAAGTGTGCTACCAAATGTACTCATCGAAACCCCGTAAGTAAGTGTGTCATCAGGGTGTTTGAAGTATACTGCAATTTGAAAAAAATTTGCGTACTCTACGACTTTCTCGCCCTATCTACTCACCAAGGCTACTCAACAGTGTGGAAGAGTGCTGATTCGGACACGGCCATTTACAAATCACTTAACAGAAAGGGTAGGTACTAGACCTACATGAAGGAAGGTTGTAGGCTCCTTCTGATTGGATACGCATTATGTCAAATGAGAGTCTGACAGCGCGAGTGACCAACCAACAACAGTTTCCGTTATCTAACATGACATTCAAGACAAGCCTATGGAGTTTATTTCGTTCCATAAATAGCGCGCGTGGAATTGTGAAATGAGAGCACAAAACAGTATTTTTCGTCGATTTGAGCTTGTTTAAATGGCATAAAAAACCGGTGTTTTTATGAACTGAAAAACGGCGAAAAACACTGCGTTTTCTTTCCAAAAAAAGCGGCCAATTCGTTTTTTTTTTAACCTGTGTGGTTACGTTCTTCAATCACTTTCCCATAAACTTAACACAATACAGGTTTGGCTCATTGTCATTTGCTTTGTCTTTGAATTCTTCATCGACTAATGCTTAGCTTTAGTGGCCATGTGTCCACAGTACCAATTAGGAGCCTATTGAGTCACCTCAGCCAATGTGTTTCGGGTTTTTCGTTGTGTTTTCTGATTTACAGTTGCTCTCTGAAATGTCGTTGTGTTTTATAACTTGTTGGTGTGTTTTCCGAAATGTCGTTGTGTTCTCTGACTTGCAGTTCTCTGAATTGTCGTTGTGTTTTTTAACTTGTTGGTGTGTTTTCCGAAATGTCGTTGTGTTTTATAACTTGTTGGTGTGTTTTCCGAAATGTCGTTGTGTTTTATACCCGTCAGCTTCCGTAGCTGTGACTACAGATAATGTTTCACTAAGCTCTGAAGAGGTACATTAACTGATCCTTTTCCCTGGTAGTTAAATTCTCAATATAACATGTACAATATAACAATACACATTTTATCTACCTTTATATTTTATTTTTAGCTGTAATTTCTCCTGCTTGTGGTGTTAATTCGGGGAAATACTGTTCCTAATAGTGCCCAGAGTATAAGCATGAAGTTGGAGGAATATGCACAGTAAACTAATTTACCTGTGCAAGAGATAATCATACATTCTAAAAAAGTCCTTCAGTGGTGTCTTCTTATACATATACAGATCCTTTCCAAAAAAATTAGAATATCATGGAAAAGTTGTTTTTTTTCCATAATTCCATTCAAAAAGTGAAACTTTCATAGATTATAGATTCATTAAACACAAAGTTAAATATTTCTAGGCTTTATTGGTTTCATTTTTCATAATTTTGGCTTACAGCTCCAGAAAACCCCCAAAACAGTATTTCAAGAAATTAGAATAATGTGTTGAAAATCAGCATTTACTTCAGTTATTTCAGAGAATGAGTGGAGTGGCTTGACTTGAGGAATCCGACAGTTGTAGCCCATGTCCCGGATACGTCTGTACGTGGTGGTTTTTGAAGCACTGACTCCAGCCTCAGTCCACTCCCTCTGCATCTCCGCCAAATTTTGGAATCGTCTTTGCTTGACAATCCGCTGAAGCCTACGGTCATCTCTTTTGCTTGTGCATCTTCTCCTGCCACATTTTTCCCTTCCATTAAACTTTCTATTGATATGCTTGGACACTGCACTCTGTGAACAGCCAGCCTCCTTAGCGATGACCTTTTGTGGCATACCCATCTTCTGGAGGGTGTCAATGATGGTCTTCTGGCCAATTGTCAAGTCTGCAGTCTTCCCCATACTGAACCAAACTGAGATACCTGTCCAATTTAACGACACACCTGTAGAAAAACTTTGTAGGTGTTTTGAGTAAATTAGATGATTAGAGTGTGACACTCAGTCTAAAACATTCATTCTCTGAAATAACTGAAGTAAATGCTGATTTTCGACACACTATTCTAATTTCTTGAAATACTGTTTTGGGGGTTTTCTAGAGCTGTAAGCCAAAATTATGAAAAATGAAACAAATAAAGGCTAGAAATATTTCACTTTGTGTGTAATGAATCTATAATCTATGAAAGTTTCACTTTTTGAATGGAATTATGGAAAAAAAAAAAACTTTTCCATGATATTCTAATTTTTTGGAAAGGATCTGTATATATTTAATATGTATAATTTCCATTTCCTCTTTTTTTATACATGCCATCTACTAAAAAAATGTCAAAATTGAAGCAATTCATTATTTTCTTTTAAGGCCAAGCATTTTATTTATCTAATGAGAACAGGGTGATAAACTGAGTTTCAAAAACTGAATGAAAATGCTTGTATCAGAGTTCCCATCGTGCACCTGGCGTGTGCTGCACTTAACTCTTGTTGAATTCATTAACTTACGTGGAATTCTTACAGTCTTGTCTATGGCACTGTATATATGAGGGTATTATTGTTAAAATTGATGACTTTATTTATTTATTAAATATGATGACTTTAAGTTTATGTTAACTTGTCCAATTACTCTTTGTCCCATAAAATGGGGGGACTATTGATGGGTTGAGTTTTGTAATAAGAGTAATTAAGCATGTGTGTTTTTATCAATGATTTGGTGTAGCAGGTGAGGGCTGATCATTGTAAATCGTATGGCCAGAGGGCAAAGGCCAAGATTGGACAGGCCTCTGCCCTCCATGACCCGACATCTAGGTGCCATTTATCGGGCATTACTAATAGTGTCATTGTGGAATAAAGAGATATGCCCTCACAGATAATAGGGACATGTGCATCAAGTCAAGGCCTCCAAGGGCATTTAGGCCTGATTAGACGACCAGTGTGTTGAAGGTTGCTGTACCGCTCAGTTTCAGTGATCTTCCCGTTGGCTGGCGTGACGTACAATAAACTTTAACTTTTTCTAGTAAAGAATAAATATGAGCTCATTCTGGCACATGCCAGTGAATAAAATGTAACTCATCTGTATTAATGAGGCGTGACCAAAATTCACTCTCTGAGATGAGTGCGTATGTAAAATCTTTTAGAACTTGTCATCTGACATCAGTGTGGTGCTGTCGCAATCTCTTTGGATAACGTTCATTTGCAGTGAAGACAGTGTTGATTTGACAGTTACTGGCCAAATCTCTCAAACAATATCAATTTTAGACCACAAATTATAGTTTGCTGTTTGTCTTTGACAAAAATGACGAAGTTAAAGTATCTCTCTGTAACAATGTCAATGTTAGCTATTGTATAGTGTGAATAACCTACACTCAGTCATTCCTCTGTCACAGAGGAGTAAATACATAATATGTATACAATTATACAATTAAATTTGTATTATTATACAATAAATATTCACTTATACAATAAAAGCTTGAGTGTTAACAGAGATCTGCCTGGTCTCACTGCCTCGAGTCCATCGTAACAAGATGTAGTTTGCGCTCTATCTTGCTGTGTGCTCAAAGTATAGTTTTGAACTTAGCAGTTCATGCCAGTTATCTGATGTCTTTCTCCTAAGCTGTACTCAATTTTATCAAGTTTATTTCAAATCAATTTATGCAATTGATTGAACTTCATTTTATAACAATTTCAAGTAAGCTGTACTCAGTTTTAAATAATTCTATCAAACTTATATTTGAGTTTGTTCTAATCGAAAATACGCAGAAGTTTACCAAACTCATAAAAAATGTTACCTTGCATTAGATTAAGGCATTACATTTTTTGCAGTGTATACTGAGCGACAAGGCTATGTGCCCACTAAGTATGTTAACTAGACATCAAGAGCAATACTAGTCTTTTATCCCTACAGCAATAAGATTACTAAATGAACAAGTTATTGCGTGAACAATAGTAAATAAAATGGTTGCTTCCAATGTTTATGTGCAATGAATTTTCATCAGGTGCAATATACAGTATATTATCCTTTTAATAGAAGTGTGTTTGGCTGGGAGGGGGATGTTGTATTGAACTTTGACTGTACCTTTATTCATTTTATTGTATTTTTCTTTTTCTTATGTCTTTTTACATTGTTTCTGCACCATCACCATCTGAAGTTACCCTTTTTTGTGATAAAAGTTTACTTTGACCTTGAGATAAATGGTGGAAAAGCAAGATCATCACTCTAAACAAGACTGTGTGTTCATATAATTATTTACAGTGTCAATCAGAGAGGGGGGTACAGCCAGCAGGGTCTAGCCACATTGTATACCAGTGATGCACTTGATTGGTTACCTGCTGTCTGCTGCAGTCCCGAGGATATTTATTAAACTGACACTTATTTAGGTCACATTTCCTTAGCATTTCTGAGATTTAAAATGCATTTTCACTATGTGTAGGGACATTTGTTGTTCTTTTTAAGTGTATTCAACCTCTATATAGCAGTGTAGTATAATGGTTAAGGAACTGGACTTGTAACCGAAAGGTTGCAGGTTCGATTCCCAGGTAGGACACTGCCGTTGTACCCTTGAGCAAGGTACTTAACCTGAATTGCTTCAGTATATATCAAGCTGTATAAATGGATAAATGTAATAAGAAGTTGTGTAAGTCGCTCTGGATAAGAGCGTCTGCTAAATGCCTGTAATGTAATGTAATGTCTATACAAAGGAGACGTGTTCAATTGCCATTTTGAGGTATGTTCTCTCAGGTATTGACTTCTTATTGTTGAAGTTAAACAAAGGCATGTTTCAGGGGATGTTTTTAAGATTCAAGGCCCTTCAGCCATATACTGTACATTTGCCCTCTTGCTTGGTGCATGGACAGCGAGAGTGCATGGACAGCGAGAATGCAGTGCAAGGAAACTATCCTTGTGCACTGCACAGACATGATCACAATGCTTCTGGCAAGGAACCAATACAATTATACAGGAAATATAGTTTGCTCGATAAGGTCTGATGCATTCAACTGAAAAAAGCATGGTTTTAGATTTATATTATTCCTGAAAGCATTACACGATAAATCAACTGGTGTTTGTCAATGGGAAGCTCACAGCTGATGATTTCAGTACATTTGGTAAACTATGGCAGTAACCAGTGGTAGTGCCATGACTATAGAAGATGTTACTCCAACGACACACAATCCTTGTCGTAACTTTACTCTTGGCCAGAAAGTCAGTGATAATAAAATATTTTTAAAAAACAGTTGTTTTTAGTCAAACCTCTATGTTGCATTTTTTTTAAACTGCAATATGGCATTACTGCTTGTTTAGACAAAAAAAAAACAAGTGGAAAAACAAAACTTTTGCATTCAAGTTTGTAGCCTGCACCCTGGTATATATTCCAAGTTCAGTATTGTTTTCCATAGTCAAACATTTGTTTCAGGCTTAAATACAAAAATGTTTCATAATTAACAAAACCGTGTCATTCAAATATTATTCCAAACAGTAAATGGAGGAATAAATGTCTCAATATGTGTACAAATGAGAGCACATCCTGGTGATATGGCAGCCTTCCCCAGGAAGTCTGGAGCTCTTAAAGTCCAGAAGGGGGCGCCATTACATCACCTTGACAGACAGTCAAGGCCAGTTGAAGGGGAAGGCATTTCTAAGGGAGACGCCTTGCTCCAAGGCACTGCAGAAATGCCGCTTGGGGCAACAGAACTGGGAAGGCCTGTTCCACTCCCATGCTACTCCACACTGCAGGTTCAGTTTTGCACTGAAGGGTCAGGGCAGAGCAGCGCAAGACTTTTGTTTACAACTGAACAAATCTAAATTTCATTCAGTAATCACATGACCATGGTGGAGAAGGATCAGAGGCAGTCAGGGGTCTGGGGTTGGCTAAGGTTGCTAAAGGTCAATCCCTCAAGCGCTTCTGTCATCCATAGATATATTGTATATAATATCTGATTTTAACACAAATCCACTGAACTCCATCAGCAACATCCCCACCATGTGGCCCTGAGGAATCCAAATCCAAAAAGCAGGAAGTTGGGTCATAAATCCTATATGGCACAATTGCCCCAGCCTACCTCAATGTTTGTCTGGGTAAGGGTGAGCAAAAAAAAAGGCCTAACTGCCCCTCTGGAATCTGGTATCAGTGCCTGCTGATGCCTTGCGGGCTTCGGACTACATTTCCCAAGAATGCTGGCAATCTCAGCTTCTTTCAGGGGCTCTGGAGGCGGTGGTGGGGGTTCAGAAGGTGGATGAATGTCCCCATTGCGGTCCTTACAGAGAGGGGTTCTGGAGCTTGTCTGGAGAAGTTTTCGGGAGCGTCTCCTCTTCGGCTTTTGCGGAGGTACAGAATTGGGAAGAGTGCGGTCGAGCAGGAAGCCTGTTTTTAACCTCTCACTCAGCGCATCTGAGGACTCATCAATGAAGGCCAAATGTTCCCCAAAATAGTCCAGGGGTTGGGAGCAGATGGAGTCTGGGAGGGACTTGGGAGCCACTTCACCTCCTGAATTCTTCCTGGGCCATCCCCTGCCTGCCCTCTCTGTGTCGGACATCTCAGAGTCAGACCCGGACTCATCCGAGTACTGAGAATAGGACAAGGATCCTGACTCGGACCAATCACTGGGAGGGTGGCCATTCTCCCCGACCCTGCTGTTCTCCACTGACCCTGCAGTGCCCGCTGCACTCTGCCCGTGGATGCGGTTGCGAGGCCTGCGATGCCGTTTCTGGCGGCGACGGTGGAAATGATCGTTGAGGTCAATCCGGTTGGGGATGCGGAAGTCAGTGGCATGGGCTCTGAGCACCTCCATCTTATAGGGATGGGAAGACGAGTGAAGAATGGGAGAGAGAAGAACGAGACAACGGAAGAGGAGGGAGAAGGGAGAGAGAAAGAAGAGGTTAGCGTGGGAGAGATAAAGGAGAAAAGAGGAGTGACATAAAAAAAACTACCCCAGGTCATTTCATTTCTTCCTCCCTCACTCTGTCTTTACCTCTCCACTCCTACCATCTCTCCATCTCTGTCCTTACCTTTCACCCCCCCCCTCCATCCATACCTCTCCATTCCCCCACCCCCCCCCCCCTCCATCCATACCTCTCCATTACCCCACCTCCCCCTCCATCCATACCTCTCCATTCCCCCACCCCCCCTCCCCTTCATCCATACCCCCACCCCCCCCCTCCATCCATACCTCTCCATTACCCCACCCCCCCTCCCCTTCATCCATACCCCCACCCCCCCCCTCCATCCATACCTCTCCATTCCCCCCTCATCCATACCTCTCCATTACCCCACCTCCCCCTCCATCCATACCTCTCCATTCCCCCCTCCATCCATACCTCTCCATTCCCCCCCTCCATCCATACCTCTCCATTACCCCACCTCCCCCTCCATCCATACCTCTCCATTCCCCCCTCCATCCATACCTCTCCATTACCCCACCTCCCCCTCCATCCATACCTCTCCATTCCCCCCTCCATCCATACCTCTCCATTCCCCCACCCCCCCCTCCCCTTCATCCATACCCTCACCCCCCCCTCCATCCATACCTCTCCATTCCCCCCCTCCATCCATACCTCTCCATTCCCCCACCCCCCCTCCCCTTCATCCATACCCCCACCCCCCCCTCCATCCATACCTCTCCATTACCCCACCTCCCCCTCCATCCATACCTCTCCATTCCCCCACCCCCCCCTCCCCTTCATCCATACCCCCACCCCCCCCCTCCATCCATACCTCTCCATTCCCCCCTCCATCCATACCTCTCCATTCCCCCACCCCCCCCTCCCCTTCATCCATACCCCCACCCCCCCCCCTCCATCCATACCTCTCCATTACCCCACCTCCCCCTCCATCCATACCTCTCCATTCCCCCACCCCCCCCTCCCCTTCATCCATACCCCCACCCCCCCCTCCATCCATACCTCTCCATTCCCCCCTCCATCCATACCTCTCCATTCCCCCACCCCCCCCTCCCCTCCATCTGTACCCCCCCCCCCCCCCCCCCCCCCCCTCCATCCATACCTCACCTCTTTTTAAAAAAACGTATTTAAATACATTCGGCAACGTATGTTACGGTTATTATATATATACTGTATGCGACTATTCTGAAATAAATGTATTATGTTGCAAATTTCTGAATGATACAGCTTCTTCTGTAACGTTCCGTTCCCATCCTGTCCGTTTTCCATGTTTTACCCTTTCCCCCCGTGTCATGTTGGATTCCCTTTGTCCGTGTTTTCCCCGTTGCTACAGGCTGGGCGTGCTCCTTCTGTTTGTTTCACTCTTTTCCCCCCACTCCGGTTTCAACCTATCTCCTTTCCCCTTTGCTGCATGCATTCCGCACCTGTCAATTAGTCAATTACCCTCGGTTACATTCCTCACGCCTTCCTTATTGTTTTCAATTTCACTCCCCTACTTAACCCTCCGGCTGGCTGCTATTCGGCGCCAGTTCGTTAATGTTCACCGTTTGTATCCTGGTCCTTTGTTTCCCTGTCCTGTGCGCTAAAGACTTCAGTGGGTTTAACCTGTCTGCTCCACTGCTCCACTGCTCCAGAACCTACTGTTGGTATTTATCCAGCCCTGTCTTTTCGCGGTTGTCTCTGCCTGAACCCTGTCTGCTTTATTTACCAGCTTCTCCTGTACCTGCCAGTCTGTAGCTGTTAACGACTCCGTGTGTGTTGCGGTACCTCTGCCTCCATCTAACGTTGCGCCTGCAGTTGGGTGTTCTGCCTCTCCACCCTACAGTGGTTCCTGTCCGGCTGTGGCTACCACCATTGCTACGGTTACGGTTCCAGCCTCCACTGTGGCCCAGCTGCCCCAACCGGGCCAACCTGAGCTCCGGTACACTGCTCTGCCCTGTCGTGTCCTGCCATATCCCTACCTCAGCTTGCAGTCCAGTTCCAGTCCAGTTCCGGTCTGGGACAGTACCGTGTTCCAGAGTTCCAGTCCGAGTTCGAACCGCTCCAGTCTCCTGTATCAAGTCCAGTTCCGGTTTGGAACAACTCCTCGTTCCCGTGATCCAGTTCCAGTTCCTGTCGGACCTCCCGGTCCAGAACCAGTCCAGTTCCGGTTTGGAACTCGTCTTCCGTATCAAGTCCAGTTCCGGTTTGGAACATCTCCTCGTTCCCGTGATCCAGTTCCTGTTGGACCGCCCGGTCCAGTACCAGCCCAAGTTCCGGCTAGGAACTTCTTGGGGCTATCTAAGTCCAGCTCCGGCTTGGAGCAGTTCGCTGTGCCGGAGAACTTCCTCACCTCTTTACCATTGTGTTAACCTGTGTACAGCTTGGGACTACCCCAAGCTCTTTAATAAATTACCTTTTCTGTTCCCCTGTCTCTTGGTCGTTGTATTTGGGTTCAGCCCGTGTTTGGTTCGTGACATCTTCAATTCGAATTTTAAACCATGGATGTGGAAGGAATATTTTTTGACATTTAAATAAACTAGTAGAAACCAGGTGGAAATTGCCTCTGGCAGGCCAAAGTAAATAGGGTTAAATAGAGAGGGGAACAGGTGAAATGGCTAATAGAATAACTAAAAGGAGTGAGGAATGTGTGCGAGTTCTAATTGGAATAATAAAGTGTGTGCGGAATGTGAGCAGAGAGGGAGAGTGATAGAATAACTTTTATTTTCCCGCAAGGGAACTTCAGTTGTAGCCCCAGCAACAACAAAAAAGACATAGACAGTGGGGGGCAGACCCACAACACGCAAACATACACTGCCTGGCCAAAATAAAAGTCGCCGTTGCACCTGTCACGCATAGTGCCCACTGTACAAGCCTCTGGAGGCAGTGTTATGATCTGGGGTTGCTTCAATTGGTCAGGTCTAGGCTCAGCAACGTTATGCAACAATAAAATTAAGTCAGCTGAGTACCTGTATGTACCGAATGACCAGGTTATCCCTTCAATGGGCATATTCCAGGACGACAATGCCAAGATTCATCGGGCTAAAATTGTGAAAGAGTGGTTCAGGGAGCATGAGGAATCATTTTCACACATGAATTGGCCACCAGAGTCCTGACATTAACCCCATTGAAAGTCTTTGGGATGTGCTGGAGAAGACTTTACGAAGTGGTTAGACTCTCCCGTCGTCAATACAAGATCTCGGCCAAAAATGAATGCAACTCTGGATGGAAATAAATGTTGTGACATTGCATAAGGTTGCCGAAACAATGCCACGACGAATGCGCACTGTAATCAAAGCTAACGGCCGTCCAACAAAATATTAGTGTGCGACTTTTTTTTGGCCAGGCAGTGTATCAAACAAAGACATTCAATATAATCATTGCAATAATCAAACTAATTAAGTGAATTAAAGTGTAATAGCCTACAGCCAAACGTCATGATTAAAAATAGCCCCCGCTGTCCCGAGATGTCCAGTGTTATCAAGCAGTCCAACACAAACTCCGCCTCCACGACTCCATACACGCAGTGTTGTGGTCCCTGTACACTGTCGTCAGCCTTCCCAGTCGTCGACTCACTCCTCCCCTGCATTATTTTCTCCTTTCTTTTCTCTGGTGGCCTTTTGAAGATTGCCTGCAGTCCCGAGTCCCGACATCTTCAACTCCGGTGAAGAACGATGGTAAAGTTTGTAGCTGCAGATCCAACGGACATTCCCGAGCATATGTTGTGAATGCGTCTCCATGCTGACGACCACAAACAAAATTATCCCGAATATACAATTCGTTAATATTATCAAAACAAGCAGTGTGAGTGCCCTGAACAATCTCCAGCCCGCTTCCCCGTCCCACAACAGACACACAGCGCATGAAAAAAACAAAAGACAAAAGCCCGACACAACAAAATACATTCAAATTAACAGACACGAACAAGAGAGACAGCTGGACTATATGTCGCCATTACAGCGCCACGTGACGTCACACTTCACATAGGCTAATGAAAATGAGGAACAGAAACAGGGAACCACACCCAGCTTGCACAGACACGGAACAGACAGACAGGGTAAACTGGAAAACACGACAGGAAACACGAGGAATGGGAAAACACAGGAAACGAAAGGAAGGTGGACTGGAGGGAAACGGCGGATGTTACAGTTTTACTGCACCCAGCATGCAAATATCTTCCGCATTACTCAGAAAAGATATACAGAAGGAATTCTGATTGGAAGCTTAAAGGGAAAATGAAGCACTCGGTAAAGTGGCTCTGGTTTGTTAGCTTTTTACCTTACATTAGATATAACCGTGCGTTAAAATCTCAAACCGACCCGTATTTGCTGGAAAAAGAAGTTTGAAGAAATGTGCTTTTTTTCCACTAGGGCGCAGCCATCTTTGAACAACTGCGGTCGTGATGTCACTAGGTTGGTTGGTCTCTGCTGCTCAATGTATTCCTATGGGAAAATAGCTGACTTTCAGTGAGCTCAACGATGTATCAGACTGTCTTTTTCTATTGTCCCAAGATGCTCAAATGAGTATTACCGAACAAACCTTAAAAATTGTTCAGAGTTGGTTTCGCCTCAATTGCACACTGATAAACAAGACTAGGCAAGCCTAGCTCAGCCCGGACACCTGTATGCAGCCAGCGAGGAACATGTGACAGGGCACGGCAGATAGTGGCCTGGAGCATGCAGGTTGGCCTGCATACCAGGGCGATGGAGTGCATCTGATTCTGAAAGGCGGGTGTGGCAGAGTATGGGAGCGGGAGCGAGCGAGGAGGGGAAGTGGACATAATTTAATTAGAGTGATGAGCACTATTAGAACGTTACCACTCCGCAAGCTCCAGTTCACTCCGGTACTGCTCAGCCTGTGATGCTCTCACTCCCGTCCTTTTGTGTCCCGTGTTTTACCTGTTTCCTCTCGTATCGTGTTGTTTGTATCCCTGTTTGTTTCCCTCGTGCTGCAGGCTGGGTGTGGTTTTTCCTTTCGTGTCACTCTGTTCCACTACTCTTTATCCGCCTATCCCTTTCCTTCTCTCTGCATGCATTCTGCACACTCTCTGCTCCGTTAATCACTCACGCATACATTCACACGCGGCACTTAATTGTTACCGATTAACTCTTGTATTTAGTCAACCGGTGTTCTTCGTCCAGGGCTAGTTCGTTAAGTGTTGTTTTGATCTAGTTTGCTAAGGCCAGTTCGTTAAAGGGTAAGTTCGCTATTTTGGACCTTGGACCCTATTTGCGGTCCGTCTTCCATGAACCTGACCCATGAAGTCCATTTTTTCGCTGATCGGTCCAGTATTGAGTTCGCTACAGATTTCCTGTAGGCTCTCACTGGGCTACAATAGAAGTCAACGGGGCAATTAGAAATGTTATGGAAAAACAACGATAAATGTGCTTTTATAGCTCAGTGTGTATTCTTACGGTTTCAGTATGCTCTCCTGTGAAATGTAGCCTAGGCTATCGCAAACGCAAACCGAACGTTGAAACAACAGTTCCATTTGAAACAGAACTATTTCTCCGACCGCACTACCTCGCACTGACTTCGGATAACATTACCTGCGCAACTTCAGCCTCTCTCTCTTCTCTTGCTCTCTTATCATCCATCTCTTGTAGTTCCGTGTCCGTGTATTCTGGCTCAAATCTGTAGCGAGTAACGTCAGTCAAAATCGAATTCTTCGTCTTCGTAATCATTATAGTCATCCATCATCCAAGTTTTTTTGTGGAAATTGTAGCCTACGTTGCTGCAGGTAAACAAACGCAGACTGCTCAGCTAGATAGTTTCGTAAACGGCCGGCACACCTTCCAGTTCCCCTACCCCCGACACATAGTACTCCGCGGGAGCAGCGAAAACAAGCAACAGAGAAATGCTAACTTCCAAGCCATGCCAAGCACGTAAAAATGTTCGGATTGAGATACATTTCACAGGAGAGCATACTGAGACCGGTAACAATACACCCTGAGCTTCCCGTCTCATTTATTGTACATGAAAGCACATTTATCGAACATTTCTAATTGCCCCGTTGACTTCTATTGTAACCCAGTGAGAGCCTACAGGAAATCTGTAGCGAACTCAATACTGGACCGATCAGCGAAAAAATGGACTTCATGGGTCAGGTTCATGGAAGACGGACCGCAAATAGGGTCCAAGGTCCAAAATAGCGAACTTACCCTTTAAGTCTCTTTGTAGTAACTCTCTGGTCTTGTCTCGTGGATACATTGTATCTAGTCCTCTCTTGCCAACTTTAAAAGCCTTGTCTTGCATTCTGCGTTAACTCGCCATTTCCAGCTCTGTCCAGCTTTGATCACCTCTCGCCAGGAACGGCAGTCTTTCCTGCCTCGCTGTACTAACTTTTGTCTGCTCTGAGTCTACCAGCCTGCAGTTGTTCGTATATCCTGCTTGTGCTGCTGTTTCTGCCAACCAGCTGCTGTGTGTGCGTGCAGCCGGTGCTCCAGCTCTGCTAACCGGCGGCAGTGCGTGCCTCCTGCTTGTGCTGCTGCTGCTGCCAACCTGCTGCTGTGCGCACGTCCAGCCGGGACCCCAGTTCTGCTAACCTGCAGCTGTTCCTGCCACTCTGCTCTGCCCTGTCTCCCGCTCCCCGCTCCTCCTCTGCTCAGCCTGTCCGGATCCCTGCCACCACCACCAGTCCCTGGCCTCCCCGTTCCTGCTGATCCCCTGCTGAACTCATTCCTCGGTTTTCTGTCTATTCTGTGTTCTCCCTATGCTTCGGGAGGAATTCTGGTCGAAGCAATAAATTACCTGGATTGTTGCAATTCCTGTCTCAGAGTCATGCATTTGAGTCCAGTTCATACTCGGAACCGTAACACAGCCTAGAATATTTTGCTTCTGCTAATAGTTCTAATTTCAACAAGGAAAGATGGAGTTTTGGAAATATTGTACAAAAGCCCCAGACAAAGGTTACAAGTGTAACAAAGAAACCTTCCTACTACAACCCTGTGCAACATTGCTGCAATATTGCTCTACATGTAAACAGTTAATACTGTTCAATTTCTTAACCTTTGCAATAAAAAGATGCTTGTTAATGTGAAAAGAACACTAAAAGAAGCATAGCATTAGCACAATAGTTTTGTAGAAAATTAATTTGGCCTTTGGTACCAAGCAGGAATCAAACCACTGATCTCACACACAGAAAGCGAAGACTTTAACCACTAGGCCAAAGCATTTTAAACAGTTAGTTGATATTGTGAAATCTCTTAGCCTTTGCAATAAAAAGACGTTCTTTTATGTGAAAAGGATATTCTTAGCATAATGTGCATATTGTTATTGTCAAAAATAAATGTTGAAATGGTGGGGCTCAAACTACTGTATTGGCTTGTGTTGGCTTACTGATCTCAGTCCTCTGCATAATTCAAACAGTTAACAATTAATATTGTGAAATGTTTAGCCTTTGCCATAAAAATAACTTATTTTATGTTAAAAGAACATTCTTAGCATAACATGCACATTGTGCGCGTCAAAAATAAATGTTAGGTACAGGTGGGGATCAAACTGCCAACCTACTATATGGTAGCACAACGCCTCAACCACTAAGCTACAGGCACTTTCACAGTTTGTATGTATTTTAACCCCTTTGTACAGAGGCTTAATTTTACCCATTATTACCCATATTTACCCATAATTGTACTATTTTGTGTAAAGCTTTATACGTCCAGATATCAATGTAACACAACCACCAATAATGGCTTAAATTAAAGAAGTACCAATTATTATCATGCCTTAAATTAAACTATTTTCATAACTCAGATGTAAATTATGGGCAGTGAATGCACAACCCCCAGTGAAAAACAAAGTTACACCACTCTATTACAGTGAACACCTGAGAGTCAAATATGTGAATGAGGTTAAACTTTACATTTTCTGGTTTGCAAACCTCTTGTCTGCATGTGTAGAAAATATGAAAGTGATATGTATTACTGCTCAAATCCTATGAGGCAAATTGAAACGGTGACCAAAAATCTACCCAAAATGGATAATTGTGCATCACAGTAAAGTTTTCAACAAATAAACTCTTCTGACTCGTTGGAACTATATTTGCGTCTATATCAGTAGATAACTTTTCCAAAAGATTAGGGGAATGGTTATAGGTGTCCAAAAACATACCCAAACCTTTCCAAACCCATGAAAACCCATGGAAACATATACAAAGTATCCAAGCTGGCTAAAGCTATCCATGCTATCCAAAGCTATCTAAACATGAACACAGCTTTAGTGTCCATTTGAAGAACATTATTATGTCCTATGAGGAGGCAATTAATGAGGGGAATGACCCTTAGATAATCAATTTCTTTGTCTCAGTTTAGTTTCCAGTGCCAAAATGATCCAACACAGCCCCGTTCTCATCATAAAAGGTAATTTATTACCAACTAGTCAGACTAACAATGTATGAGAACATGCACACAATTTAAAGCGTCATAAAATGACTACAACTATTACTGTTACAACTACTATAATTATCTCCTACATAAAGATATGCCAGCCCATGGATTACTGTACGGGACAACTAGTTATGTTCCTGTATTCGCTATGCTGTTTCACCCAACGTAATGAATGACTAGGCCACACATTAAAGCTTCTACTATAGTGTAGTATAAATTCCCAGTAAAGTTACAGTCTAGCCGTAATAGATTGACAGCTCATCACCATTGTCATTACTTATGGTATACAAATCCAAGTTGCCTCAGACATGGACTTTTTTCCACAGACTCCCCATACTTATATCATTATATCATTGAGCCTTATGCAGGCTTATCTTATAGCTAATATAGCTTATTACCTAATAGGTTTATAGCTAACTAGATAACTAGGTATAAACTAAATCAAACCAGAATAAGAGAGACTACAGGTCCTTTAATTCTGAATTCAGCACCATTAATCTAAAACTGTGTGACATCATAAACAATAATAACACAACCTAGCTAGCCTTTCTGTGGCTAACTAGCTATACTATTATGAATACAACACCATAAAACACACACACACACACACACACACACACACACACACACACACACACACACACACACACACACACACCTTGTACACAAGGCAACACTTAACTATGGAATCCATGCAGTCTGCTTCATATGAAGAGTCATGGATGTAAATCTCACCTGAATCCAGAAGACGGCTACAGCATCCAGCAGTATCAAGCATAGAAAATCTTTTTGTCACTTCGAATTTGCCATTGTACAATTAAAACGATTTCTCACCGGAGTTCACTAGCGATGTGTATGTGCTCTCTTGCGCAAAACATACACATAGCCACATAGCTTAATGGCGCGTATTGTTTGGAAATATGCCTGTGACACGCACAGCTCTGAGAATCGCTCCCAACTGTCGACCTATATTATACCTCTTTGGAAAGCTTAGAATGCGTTCTTTTTGGATATTAAGGCTGTCAATCAATTACAATTAGTTTCAAGACATTACAACTCCCAATTTGAATTGGGTAATGTTCTGGGGGATCAGGCAGCCAGCCAGTCAGTCAGTTACCCACATTCAGTCATGTTTGGCTAAATGGCTGTCCTCAAGGGTCTGAGGCATCAAACGAGCCTGAAATCATCACTCTGCTGCCAGATATTCAGGAGATATGGATGGATCACTTTAAGGGCTGTTTTTCCTGACTTATTTTTCCAGAGTTCAATAGGAAAATGAGTCTGTTATGGCTTTGCAGCTCGCCGTGTCAGGATCCTGTACCTTGTCTGTCTGTTTATTCGGTGTATTTATGTTTCCTGATTTCTTTTGCTTATTTCCCCGATCTTTGTTTTATTGTGCTTATTATTTCCCCGCATTACCCTCGCGATTGTCTGTTTATTTTCTCTCGTTTTATTCTCGGTGTTTATTATTTTCCTGACTTTGTGTATTGTGTTTAGTATTTTACCATCACTCTAGTTTCCTTGTCAGTCCGCGTTCCATGTTTCCCGAGATTCCACTCCCTGTCTTTGCCATTGCACTATTCGGGTGATTTTGGGTACATTCGGATTTCCTCTGTATTTCGTATCTCGTTTTCTTCCTTCTGGCTTTCTTAATATTTGTGTATAATACTAATGTACTAATCGTACTAACTGTTAGATTAGATTTAATACTAACCTGCTAACAAATTAACATGTATATACAACTAACCAGCTAACCTACTAACATTAGGGTTTTAGAGTTCACTACTAACATTAACAATTACTAATTCATCTTGAGTTTCTACCTGCAGCTGTCATTTCCCTCCTCGTTATCCTATTCCTGTATCTATCTGTGATTTCACATTCTCTGCATGTGTGTCCACTTCCGCGTTCCTCCCCTCCGAGCTGGGCACATGTCTACCTGCTAACCCCAGGCCATTTGTTATCATTGTGTCTATGTGTATTCCAGTCCATGTCTTACGTTCCCCCCCGTTATTGTATTATTGGTCCTTGTTAACCCTCATTGTGCTCACCTGCGAGTAATTTCCCCTCCCCGACTGTGCACACCTGATTCCCTGTCTCCCTCAGTGTATATAACCCTGTTATTTCAGTCTTTCTTCGCGAGTTTGTCACTGTTGGTTTGCTTCTGTGGTCTATACGATTGTTCTGAGTACCTTCCTGAGTTGTCTGTTTTTTTAGTTTTTGTTTTTTTTGTAGTGATGGCGAAATGAGGCTTCCTGAAGCACTGAGGCTTTGCAGCCAATTGCATTGCAAATAGATTCATTACTCGAAGCCTCATTCAACACAGTGTACACTAGTGACATCTTCGGCTAGCAACAAGCTAGCAACAAGCGACCCTTTAGCTCACTGATAACGCGTCGGACTTCAGAACCATTGGTGTAAGAGAAAGTTCAAATAAGTTCATATAAGTTCAAAACCCCGCTCAGGCGATACACATACTAACATACTCATAATTAATATTTGTAACTGTCATTAGGCTAGATTTGTTTTCTACTAAGATATATTATAAAATAATATATGTAATTAAATTAACTTTGAAAATGAAAAAAACAGGAAGATTGATATAAAAGGGAACAACATTTGTGTGGGGTTCTATTGAGCAGTAAAAGTGTTTCTGGTCTGGGACTGGGAGTGCTTCTGTAACCAGGCAGTGAAAGTGAATGTGCTTCAGTATGGGCAGTGAAAGGGAAGGTGCTTTTGTGACTGAGAAGGGAAGTTTTTATTGATTTTTATTAATGGCCTCATCAAGTTCTTGCTTTCTGGAACATATGGCAAAATAACATTACATTACATTACATTATAGGCATTTAGCAGATGCTCTTATCCAGAGCAACTTACACAACTTTTTTTTATCATGTTTTACATATTATCCATTTATACAGCTGGATATATACTGAAGCAATTCAGGTTAAGTACCTTGCTCAAGGGTACAACGGCAGTGTCCTACCTGGGAATCGAACCTGCAACCTTTCGGTTACAAGGCCAGTTCCTTAACCATTATACTACACTGCCGCCCCATAACAATATGCAAATGTGTTTTTATCAACATGAATGTCAGTATAATTATGGTAAAGCAACCATAACTGTTATTAAAAAGTAAAATAAATAAATAAATAACCTCCGCTGGTTTCTTGCTCATTGGCAGGTGCATTTTCATGCATTGCCCGATAATGCCTCAGCATGGACAAGGTATTATTGCTGTAAGCCAGCTCCTTTAGGCACAGCAAGCACCTTACCTTCAAAAAGAAATATTTGAGAAGGAATGCAGATGATAATGACAATAAGCAAGAATAAGAATTAACAATCAAATCATAATAATATTAAACAAATCGTAATAATCTGCTGTAGTTACGTTAAAATAACAACCAACGAACTACATGCACAGTCGATTGCTAGCCCAGTGTTCGAATAGCGTTTCAGTGTGTTTTGAGATAAGTACTTTTAAAATGTATTGTTTATTTAACAGAACCAATACTCTGGAACTAGGCAATCTTGCAGAATTTACCCATATAATTATGTTAAAATTTAAATAGCTTGTTGTAATTGTTCGTATGAATTTTTAAATATTTAAATATGTATTGTCCTGTTGTGATCTGGTGCCTGTAAAGTGAAACGTACGTATGAATATATTCATTTTTATTTTTTATGTGTGTAATTGGGTGATGGGAGGGGTATGTTTTTGTGCTTTTTAGTGTAGAGGGTATATTTTCTATTTTTTATTTTTGTTAACTGTTAAAAGTGTAAAATGTATGTATTTTTTAAATAAGATCTCATACCCATTGGTCAGATGGGTTGAAGATTTGAATAAACTCTAAACTCTAAAACTCAGTTAATAAAATTAAACACAAATGTGAGCTATGAGTTGAATGTAACTTTCCACTGTTTAGTCTCTACAATGAGGTGATGTGCCTATGAGAGGCTCAGCAGCAGAGTTAGTATGGTGGAGGAGAGTCTGTGGTCCATCTTCTGTCAGCGTTTGGAGATTGCCTTCTCGGTTCCCTTACAATGACTTGATGTCTGAGATCTGTCAGGCCCTGTGTTTAATACAAGTACAGCCTGTAGGTGTGCCTACAAGGGGATCAAGGATTATTGTCATTTCTCTACACCAAAATTAGCTTTTACAAGGAAATGTACTAAACTCATTTCAACAATAAATTGAAACAATAACTAAACTGATTGCTTACTTTGCATTGTTAATCTGGGTGGATCAAGGTAAGCAAACCCTCGCCATTAAACAAGACCGTATACAGTATGTCTATTCTTGCTGTGTATGTGCTTAGTAAGTAGCATACAGCCTATACTATTCAGCTGTAATTTTTCACAGCTTTAGGTGTTCCATTATTTTACAGTTTGGATTCTGCCATTTGTCTGTTTGTATATTCACCGTCAAATACTTTCAATTGTACATTTAATGAAAGAGATGCAATAAAAAATATCTACAATTCTACAAAAAAAATTATCTTCTGCCAAAACTGTTAAGATCTCAATTCACATCTGTGGGCCACACAAAATGAAATACACTACTTATGAAGAAAATTGGCAGAGAGAAGGAATAATATAGACATTAAGTTGCACATACAGTGAGCACCATAATTCATTGGACAGTGACACATTTTTTCTTATTTTGGTTCTGTACTCTAGCACTTTGTTTGAAAGGATACAATGACAATGAGGTTGAAGTGCAGAGTGTCAGCTTTAATTTGAGGGTTTCATTTTGATCCATATCGGATGAACCGTTTAGAAATTATATAACCTTTTGTACATAGTCTCCCCCCCCCCCTCCATTTTCAGGCATAAGAAATATTGGACAGTTTAACATAATGTAGAATAAAGTAATACTTTTTAGTATTTGGTCGCATATCCTTTGCATGCCATGACTGTAAGAAAGTACTTTGTATAAATCCTCTAAATGACTGTGTTCTGTGTTCAAATGGTCCAGTGAGATGCTGATGGAGGGAGACCTGGTTGTATCAAACAAAAGGAATGCTCTAAACTGCTGGAATAAACAGTGCTTGTGGAAGAAATCCTCAGATGGACTCATTGAACTGCCTGACACTGTGAGCAACAAATTATGTAAGTGAAGGAAAGTAATTAGTAATAGTTTCTGTGATGAAATCCTCAGAAGGACTTGTGGCTTGCATTCTGAAAAATTAGTTCTGTAAGGGAAGGAGAATTTGTATTTTATACATAAGCACCCTGGTGTTTGAACGTGGACGAAAGTAGCTAAGCTACAGCTACCAAAAAGAAAAAAGTAGTAACTAAAGCTAATACGTAATTGACTGTCATTGAACGTAATTGACTGAAGCTACTTCATAAAAAAAAAAAAATTTTAAATCATGAATTAGGTAACCTAATTTATGGCAGAAGTTCACTAACACTTCTGTTTTGATGCTCAGACCCTCTTTGGAAAACATTAAAATTAATTCAAAGGTTTTTCAAGGTGATTTCAGGGGAGAAACTTTCAGCTTCAATAAAAACGACCTAACCTTAGCTAAACAAACACATTTCTGACACTTCATCATTCATGATTTTATGAATCCAAAGCCACTAAAATCCAAACTCACCAAAAGCTTTGCCTAAACTGGACTGATAATCACACTCTCCAAAAGACAGATTTTGTGTATTAAAATGCTAACAAAAGGTGGCTTGCATTACTGAATAATGTATCAGCAGATTTAGCAGAGGAGCACTCGCTGCAGGCATTGATTTTACAGGATATCACTTCCATGCCAAGTGACCAGAAAGTGCAGATCACAGAAATGTTCCACATGCCAACTCGAGACAGCTGTTTGGAGCCACGTGCCTATTTTCATTTATTTATTTATTTTTGTAATATAAATTGATTTTTAAAAGCTGGTCTTGCTTCCCCAGTTTAACCCAGGGGAAAATGTAGCTTTGTCCATGCTACCTTGCTACTTAACTAAAATTATTTTAGTTAAGCTACCACACGCTACAGAGAAATGTAATTAAACTAGTAGCTCCGTTTCATGCAGTTCCGCTACTGGTTATAGCATTGTGGCTGGGACTCAATTACTCCGCCTGCACCCCACTAGCCTCCCCGCTTGATTTATGGGTGTACCAATCAAAAACTGGGTGTACCTAGGACACCCAGGACACAGCATGCCACCGCCAGTGACTATGAGGCAACAGCAGGAGGTATTGTATCTGCCGCAAACTTCATAACTTGAGTGATGTCACATGATCAGTAACCAACAGCTTTGGGTTACAGAAAACCCTTGAGCAGCGTTTCTTGTTTAGGCCAAAATACCATTTGTGCAAGAGTTATAAATGGGGTTAGAATTAGGCATGAGGGTTGCTGCTAGTTTAGGGTTATGTTCAGGAGCGAGGGACAGGTTTTTTCATACAGGTTAGTCCCTGATGTGGATGAACAATATTTTTTCCACAATTGGGGCATATAACACAATATTTTTTGGTATTTATTCAGTGAAATAACATTTTAAAAACAACTTCAAACAAATATATTCATATGCATAACTGATTTTATGTTGTTGCTTTGCCTTGTGTTGCTTTGAAATTCAAGCATTTGTGTTTCCTTTTATTGAGGCTTAATGCCCACAGCATAAAAAAACTGAACAGTGTTTGAGTTGTGAAAATGAAATGTGGTGTGAATCAGTGTTTTACATGAAACCACAAAACAGTTTGTTTGAACAGGATAAAATGATAAATAATCTCAGAGTAGAAAAATGAACAACTAATTTAATTTAATATGCATCAGATTTAATCACTTAGTAACATTCAGTCAGTGCATTCAAACATTTACATACAAATTCACATAGTTACAATAAATTTGATGACCAGAATAAAAAGGATTTGTAGGGTAGAATATTTGTCATTTATTATGGCTAGAATAGGTTGATTATTTAATACTCTGCTCCGGTAATTCAGCAAAGGTAGTCTTCAAGTCTTTCAAGATAACTCCTGCAACAAAAAATAAATATTGTCCTATGTTAAGGCATAATTATTATAGCATTTCTAAAACGGCTAAGAATGAAATATAGTGTTATATAATTCAAACATATTTCGCCACCATTTGGACTCATATTATGGCCAGGAAACTACACAACCCAAAGTTCTACCAAAGTTCTGCTGTGCTTTAACTACCTGGAAAGAGGATGGGTGAAAAAAGATTAATCAGTAAATGTAGTTCTTCAGAGCTTAGTGAAACATTATCTGTACTCACAGCAGCTGTACAGCCTTTTGATCTTCAGAATGTCCAAAGGGGTCATTTCTTTACTCTGTCCAATGGCCTTATGTTTGTCAGGTATGGGAGTTATGGTGTACTTTCCATTTTTTGAGAATGCTTTCCTAGAGAAGTGGAAGAAAAGAAATGGCTCCCCGTTAATTGAAATTTCAAATTCATCGATAACCAGATACAGTCATCATGTGAATATATCCCTTTTCCTTACCTTGAATAATGCATGATAGAAGTGTAGTCATATGGAGTATCCAGATTATTAGTGTATTTTGCCATAAAGTTGTTTTCCTGGCCTATTAAAGAAAACAATACTTTGGTAGCTGTTCGTTAGAGATGGTTCAAATATATTGTCCTGTCATGTTGACCAAGTAATTTCCTGCTATATCTTATTGAATAAAAGTGCCCTTCTCTATTAAAATTTGTCCAAAAGATGACAGTTCCTTACCTTTCTCAACATTCTTCAAAATGATCTTGATGTACTTCTTCCGGTCTCTCCTTGAGTGCTCATGATAGAAGCCCAGAGCATGGTTCAGCTCATGCTGAATAGTACCATGGTGAACGCATCCTTGACCCAGAGACAGTACCTGTGCTCCACCACTTCTCCCAACATAGGAATAACAGCTGAAATTAAATAGAAGGCGACGATTTCAATGTTAGCCAAGTCCACCAAGTAAAATTTAAGAAGTGTTATCTTGCAGTTTATTCCGCCATTAGTGTAAATGACCTCACCCTGTTCGGCTTTCAATATGGATGTAGTCTTTCTGACGTGAGCGGGGGATGAAGCGAATGCAAGTTTTTCTTTTGTAGGTCCTCATGGCTCTTTGAATAATATCCATCTGAACTTTATCTTTAATGCAGAATCATTCAAAAACAAGCACAAGTTACATATTCAGGGAACTCATTATTATAAATAGTGTTATATTTGCGTTCCCTCGTCCGTGTGTCTTGGGTACGAAGAATAACTTTCAAGGAGACCGTGGAGTTCTTTTGTATCCTTTTTACTCGCCTTTGCATACGGAACATACAGGGTTAGCCCCCGCCATCTTTTTATCTCTCTCTCTCCTGCCCCCTGCCTCTAGGCATAAGCAATCAACCTCCCAAGTAACAGTTATCAACAGTAACAGTGATTCACAATGAACACCTATATATTCTTATGAACAGAGAATTAGATATTATGTATTTGACTAATATTAACTGTTACAATAGTGATGATTGGATCTCAGCTCTGATTTTCCTTAATGGAAACTGTTTGATTTAAATTAAGCTCTTAAATAAATTATCATATATACAAACATTTGCAATTGTGTCGAAGTACCGCTACATTTAAAAAATCTTAAAGTGACATAATCTTTTTTAATATAAACATATTATTATCTGGGAGAAGCCCTTTCTCTATTAGCACTCTATAACCAGGGTTAACTTTATGTTTAAATCCAAATTATCCGTCACTTACCGAATTTACCGAGGATACGGTAAGGCACATCAACAGTGCCCCGTCTTTTCGTCCATAAACATCTTTTATTCCGGCACTTAATGGCGCTCCTTGTGTTTGATACAATCAGGTCTCCCTCAATCAGCATCTTGCTGGACCCTTCGAATGCAGCAGACAGACATTCAAAGGATCATGAGATTCTTACAAAAAGCTAAACATTGCTTGACAATGCTAGAATATTTCATACACAAAATGGATATTTCATATTCTGACTTATATTCTCATTCCTAGTTGTGCAACCTTTTGCAGCATACTTGAATTGTAGCAGTACAATAATGGAAAAATGTTTTAGTTGTGATTCTTGTACTTGGCCACACAATAATAAAAGAAAAAATATAACACTAACCATTGTTGGCCTGTAGAATTCTTGTAGTGATGTCCAATTCAGCAGGATCCTCCATTCGGATAGCTTTAAAATAAAATAATTGAAAGCACTCTTTGTAATACTGACCTCATACTTGCTGAAACAGTTGTTACAGAAATAATTACAACGTGGAATCAAAAGCATCAGATACAGAATTGTTTTACTGCCCATGAGTTAGTTACAAAGCAGCGGAGACTCACCACCTTCACTTCCAAGGTCCTAAAGAAGAAAGGGAGGCAGACACTCAGTTTATAAAATTGAACAGAAATTAGAGGTAAGAGTTGAGTGAAACTTTCCACTGTGCTTAATGGGCCGTCTCTTACCACGAGGGGATGTGCCTGTGAGAGGCTCAGCAGCAGAGCTAGGATGGTGGAGATGAGTGGGTGGTCCATCTCCTGTCAGAATTTGTTGATTTCCCTCCACGATGACTTGATGTCTGAGATCTGTCAGGCCCTACAGCTTGTAGGTGTACCTACAAGGGAATCAAGGATCATTGTCATTTCTCTACACCCAAAATGAGCTTTCACAAGGAAGTGTATAACAATACATTTACAACTCATTTCAACAATACATTTAAACATTAATGATGTGGTGACCAATACCCCAGGAACAGACTCCAGGAAATCCAAAAATGAGACAGCAACAGTAGGGCCAATAAGTGACCAATTATTCAACAATAAGCATAGGGCGAGCACCCCAAGGGCAGTCCAATAGAACTCCTGATACATCTGATACATTCACCTTTATGGGCAACAGTTAGCTGAAACCCAATATGCGAGGTCACACCCATAGAACGTAACAACCAATTATCGCCCTCGACATCTCCCCACTCCCTGGGCAGTGCTCCCAGCTGATGACCTCATCAGGATGCCCACTATCATGCCATGAATTAGCTTGCTGTCATGGCCTTGAAGTAGTGACGCCTGACACATATTGGTTCCCAAACATTAGTAAGACAGTGGAAAACAAATGAGATTATAAATGCACAGGAGAGATAATTTAGACGATACAACCGAACAAAACATGCACTCAAGGTATTCTAATTACCTCCCATACTATGCCATCAGACCCATTTCCCTTACTAGACCTGTCGGCACTCACACCGAAAGGCCTGAACCGGTCCAGCAGTGTGAGTTCCAGCATGCCACATCAACAACTAAACTGTTTGGTTACTTTACATTGTTAATCTGGGTGGATAAAGGTAAACAAACCCTCTCCTATAAAACACAGGCTTTGTTTATGGAAGATTTGTCATATGCTTCTTACTGTATATACTGTATATCTGTTATCTTTAGATCTCTTAAGACTATATCATTTTCATTTTTACTAATAAAAGAAATCTAATAAAAGACGTGTAATGAAAAAGATCAATTCTACAAAAAAAAGATCTCATCTCTTCTGTCAAGACTGTTACATTCATATCTGTGGGCCACACAAGATGAAGTACACTACCTATGAAGAAAATGGGCTGAGAGAAGGAATAAAATATAAATTATGGTAACAGTTTACATTAAGTTGCACCTATACCTGTGTAGCTAAATTGTAACTAAATTCTAACAAGAGGTTATTACTGAGTAATTGCAATGTAGCTAACATCCAACAACAGTTAGTGGTATTCTCAATTACACATGTAATTATTTTGAAATGTTTTGTTTACACTCATAAGCCTCCTATTCATGATACCCAACAAATAAAACTTGCCTGTTAATTTTGCATTGTGTCTTTAGTCATACTTTATTCTAGTATGCTGCTAAAGGTTATAGAACTAGGAATGAGACGTCAGAATATGAAACGTCAATTTTTTTAAATGTACCAACATTCTTAAGCAATGTTTAGTTACTTGTATGAATCCCATGATCCTCTGAATGTCTGTCTGCTGTATTCAAAGGGTCCAGTGAGATGCTGATGGAGGGAGACCTGGTTGTATTAAACACAAAGAATGCCATGAACTGCTGGAATAAACAATGTTTATGGAGGAAATCCTCAAAAGTTTAAGTGCGTTTGGTAGTGGCTGCTACCGGTTCCATAGAGTTGCGCTAGCATTAGCAACGTGTGTATGTCCAAAAGAAGGGACAGAATGGAATTAGCTGAAAATGGTTTCCATCAATCAACTACATCATGGGTAAGTCGTAATTGAGACATTATGTCCAAAATTCCGAACTATCCCTTTAATGAGTTTAAGTGGGTAATTGTTTGCAATTGGCCTATAGCACAATAAGCACAACGTGAACATGGGAGTTTTATTCTTCATTGCATGCATATTTGTGACGTAATGTAGGCTAGTTTAAGAGGGTAAATAATCCCTCTTCAGACGAAAAGCACATAATAAAGAAAAATTAACAGCTTGTCTGGGATTGCAGAAAACAAACAGGGGTACCTACCACAGGACCGAGTTTGGGAACCACTCTAGCACAATTATACTCTACCATAGGCAAGCTAATTACTGAAACCTCATTTACAATGGCTCCATTTCATTAGCGCAGCTTAGTTTAGCTCTATGCATCAAGACCGATTCTGCTCATAATAAGTTTTCAGTTCATAATAGATCATGGACTGCATCGTCAGTCAGGTGTAACAGGTTGGATGTAGAGGACAGGTGCTACTAGGTGATAAAGATTGAATGGAATACAAAGAGGAGGGGGGAGGAATGGACATTAGGCAAGTGACTTTCAGCGACTAACCTTGAAGAAATAACACCGTCAATGGCACCTTCTACTGACAATTTAAACCGAAGTGATTTGTTGGCCTATCAGCTGCGTTGTCTTGGCCAGTATTCTACTCAGTTCAATTAAATCTGTGTTTACTATATTCGGCATAGGGATAATGTTTCTGTTTTGCATTGATGCATTTGGATTCTTCTTGTATTTTTAGGAATTTGAATATCAGATGAATTTAGGCAAATGAGCATTTTATGATTATGCTGATTAAAGGTATTTCACATTTTAAATAAGAACAAAAATGCATCTGTATTTGTGTTATGAACTGGTTTATTCAAAAATAAGAACTTAGCATAGGCTACACACTACCACTGAAAGGTGTCTGAATGCCACCTAGTGGACATGTTGTGAAACACAATAGCATTTATTTTATTCAGCAAGGCAGAGGGACTGGTTAATTGAAAGTAGTGGAACAAAACACACACACCCAGAAGGCATTTAAAATGCAATAAAGCAATATATTGTGAATTGAAAACTAATGAGTAGAATCGACCCTGGTGCATAGAGCAAAGCACTGCGCTACTGAAATGGAGCAATTGTAAAGGAGGTTGTAGGCTAGTATCGTAATTTGGCTATGGTAGCTATAGCCTAATTCTGCTGGAGGAAAAGTTAGGTATTTTAAAATCATAATTCATGCATGGCCTTCTAGGCTTATTCGATGAGAAGACACTCAATCGCTTAATCGAGACGGCAAACATTCAATCACATTTGTTGCAGATAGTGGTCCGGAAGTAGATCTGACATTGGTGCTGCTGCTACTCCTCATAGCCTATTGCGTGACAGGGAGAAAGCACTCAGCAATCTTAATATCAGTAAATTAGCTTTTACATTACGTAGATTGACACAACATTAGCCTACCTAAACAAATAACGCAGAGATACATAATTTAATAGGCACGATCGTTCAGCTGCATGTAAGATCTGTGGTGAACAGGTATGGTCTGGTCTAACCTCGATTATCATTGATTGGGTGGTGGAGCAGCTAGGTGGAGCTCATTGGACTGTTCTTTCATCATTTCCACCTTAAACTCATTAACACAATGCAGGGCCACGTTCAATCTGAAAACGGTGTGCACCGTTTTGCTACGGTTTCCGGGTTGAACGACATGTTTCCTCAAAACGGTGTGAAACGGTGTGCATCGGGCTTTGAGGTACGTTTTCTCTCGTTTGGTGGGTGTGTCAGAGGTGTTACCTCAGCCCAGGTTTAGATCGTTGAGAGAGGCTGAGGTGAATCAATAGGCTCCTAATTGGTACTGTGGACACATGGCCACTAAAGCTAAGCTAAAAATACTGTTCTGTGCTCTCATTTCACAATTCCACGCGCGCTATTTATGGAACAAAATAAACTCCATAGGCTTGTCTTGAATGTCACGTTAGATAACGGAAACTGTTGTTGGTTGGTCACTCGCGCTGTCAGACTCTCATTTGACATACATCCAATCAGAAGGAGCCTACAATCTTCCTTCATGTAGGTCTAGTACCTACCCTTTCCGTTAAGTGATTTGTAAATGGCCGTGTCCGAATCAGCACTCTTCCACACTGTTGAGTAGCCTTGGTGAGTAGATAGGGCGAGAAAGTCGTAGAGTACGCAAATTTTTTTCAAATTGCAGTATACTTCAAACACCCTGATGACACACTTACTTCCGGGGTTTCGATGAGTACATTCGGTAGCACACTTCAATAAGTATGTGACCTCCCTGGTGAACTCCTCCCTGACCTCTGGCTGCTTCCCCTCATCCTTCAAGAGAGCCCACATCACCCCGATCCTGAAAAAACCCATGCTGGACCCCTCCAACATCCAAAACTACAGACCGGTATCTCTTCTTCCTTTTCTTTCCAAAACTATTGAACGTGTTGTTTCTAACCAGCTGTCTTCTTTCCTTACCCAGAACAACCTACTAGACCCCCACCAGTCCGGCTTCAGACCTAGCCACTCAACGGAGACCGCACTCCTCTCCGTCAGCGAGATGCTTCACGCAGCTCGGGAAGCCTCCCTCTCCTCTGTGCTAATACTCCTAGACCTCTCTGCCGCCTTCGACACCGTAGATCACTCCATCCTCCTGTCGTCCCTGTCTGCAGCGGGGATCGGTGGATCGGCCCTGGCCTGGATTGAGTCCTACCTCTCGGAGCGCTCCTCCCAGGTTGCCTGGGCTGGTAAAGTATCGGCACCCCGTCCTCTTACCACAGGAGTCCCCCAGGGCTCAGTCCTTGGTCCCCTCCTTTTCTCCACCTACACCAAATCCCTTGGCCCTGTTATCACTGCTCATGGTCTTTCTTACCACTGCTATGCTGACGATACTCAACTCTTTCTCTCCTTCTCACCCTCTGACACTCAGGTGTCAGCCCGCATCTCGGCTTGCCTGAGAGACATCCAGAGCTGGATGGACAACCACCATCTCAAGCTCAATCCAGGCAAGACTGAGCTCATCTACATTTCTGCTCTAACCTCTCACCCTCTCAATCTCTCCATTTCCCTAGGGGACACTCCACTGACCCCAACACCCTGTGCCAGGAACCTCAAAGTGGTGATGGACAACAGGCTGTCCCTCTCCGAGAACATTGCAGTGGTAACCCGGGCGTGCAGGTTCTTCCTGTACAACATCAGGAGAATCCCTCCCTTCCTCACCACCCACTCAACCCAGCTCCTGGTCCAAGTGATGGTGCTGTCCCGCCTGGACTATTGCAACTCTCTCCTGGCTGGCCTGCCAGCATCGGCCATTAGACCCCTTCAGCTTATCCAGAATGCAGCAGCACGCTTGGTCTTCAACCTCCCCCGACACTCCCATGTCACCCCCCTGCTCATTGACCTCCACTGACTACCTGTGATGGCTCGCATCCCATTCAAAACATTGGTGCTCGCCTTCCAGGCAGTCTGAGGATCAGCCCCTCCATACCTCCAAAAGCTCATCAGACCCTACACACCTGCCAGATCCCTGCATTCCGCCTCCTCAGGACGACTGGTACCCCCCCCCCCCCCCACTTCATACTAGCACCTGGTCTCTACGTCTGTCTGTCCTGGCCCCACGGTGGTGGAATGAGCTCCCCGTGGAGGTCAGAACAACAGAAAGTCTGACCACCTTCAAGCGCAGATTGAAGACTCACCTCTTCAAGCTGCACCTCTCTCCACACCTCCCTACCTCCTTGTGACCTCCATTGATTGTGTTTTATGAATCCTTGTTTAAGTGGTTCAAGCTTCTAGTTTAATACTTGTAAGGTTACCTATTGGCTTACTGTTGTACACGCCAATCATCGATATCGTGTGGTTACCCCCCCCCCCCCCCCCAAAAAAAATTAAAAAATAAAAAATAAAATAAAATCATACTGACTACGCCTAGTACTTGAACTCGTATTTACCCTTTAGGGTCGTTTTAACGCACTTGTTCCTAGTTCGAAAATGCACTGATGTACGTCACTCTGGATAAGAGCGTCTGCCAAATTACTATAATGTAATGTAATGTAAAAGTACACAAACATTTTGGTGACATGAATATGACGTGAAGCTCCATTTTAAAAAAATGAGGTGCAGCTTCGCTGACGTTTTCCTTCAAATACAACAAAAAACAACAAGTGACATGGCAGCGCAAGAGTGGGGCACAGGGTTGCCAGATCTTGTAAGACTTTCCAGCCAAATGCGACTCAAAACTAGCCCAATTTATAGGCTATTTTCAACCGAAACCAACATATTTTAAATAGAAACCATCATGTTTTTACTTTTTAAAATAAGTGTGTGCTTTGCGACTTTTCATTTTTACCCATGACTGCACTTTGAAAGTATCCCAATTTAGCTGTAAAACCACGAACATGGCAACACTGGTGGGACGTCTTATGACCTGCTTACGACACTTCCACAGTACAGTTTGGAAATGGTATAGCGGACATTTTTCGCGTCCTGCTAAACAGTGCACATTAAACAGCAGACTTCTGCCAGTGCACTCTTCGCAGGAGACAGGGCGCAGTAGATAGAGCTCTGATTCGGACACAGCCAATGTGTTTCGGGTTTTTCATTGTGTTTTCTGATTTGCAGTTGTTCTCTGAAATGTCGTTGTGTTTTATAACTTGTTGTGTTTTCCGAAATGTCGTTGTGTTTTATAACTTGTTGGTGTGTTTTCCGAAATGTCGTTGTGTTCTCTGACTTGCAGTTCTCTGAATTGTCGTTGTGTTTTTTAACTTGTGGGTGTGTTTTCCGAAATGTCGTTGTGTTTTATAACTTGTTGGTGTGTTTTCCGAAATGTCGTTGTGTTTTATACCCGTCAGCTTCCGTAGCTGTGACTACAGATAATGTTTCACTAAGCTCTGAAGAGGTACATTAACTGATCCTTTTCCCTGGTAGTTAAATTCTCAATATAACATGTACAATATAACAATACACATTTTATGTACCTTTATATTTTATTTTTAGCTGTAATTTCTCCTGCTTGTGGTGTTAATTCGGGGAAATACTGTTCCTAATAGTGCCCAGAGTATAAGCATGAAGTTGGAGGAATATGCACAGTAAACTAATTTACCTGTGCAAAAGAGATAATCATACATTCTAAAAAAGTCCTTCAGTGGTGTCTTCTTATATATATATATACAGATCCTTTCCAAAAAATTAGAATATCATGGAAAAGTTGTTTTTTTTCCATAATTCCATTCAAAAAGTGAAACTTTCATAGATTATAGATTCATTACACACAAAGTGAAATATTTCTAGCCTTTATTTGTTTCATTTTTCATAATTTTGGCTTATAGCTCCAGAAAACCCCCAAAACAGTATTTCAAGAAATTAGAATAGTGTGTTGAAAATCAGCATTTACTTCAGTTATTTCAGAGAATGAGTGGAGTGGCTTGACTTGAGGAATCCGACAGTTGTAGCCCATGTCCCGGATACGTCTGTACGTGGTGGTTTTTGAAGCACTGACTCCAGCCTCAGTCCACTCCCTCTGCATCTCCGCCAAATTTTGGAATCGTCTTTGCTTGACAATCCGCTGAAGCCTACGGTCATCTCTTTTGCTTGTGCATCTTCTCCTGCCACATTTTTCCCTTCCACTAAACTTTCTATTGATATGCTTGGACACTGCACTCTGTGAACAGCCAGCCTCCTTAGCGATGACCTTTTGTGGCTTACCCATCTTCTGGAGGGTGTCAATGATGGTCTTCTGGCCAATTGTCAAGTCTGCAGTCTTCCCCATACTGAACCAAACTGAGATAAACTTTGCAGGTGTTTTGAGTAAATTCGATGCTAGTGTGACACTCAGTCTAAAACATTGCAGACTTGACAATTGGCCAGAAGACCATCATTGACACCCTCCAGAAGTAAATGCTGATTTTCGACACACTATTCTAATTTCTTGAAATACTGTTTTGGGGGGTTTCTGGAGCTGTAAGCCAAAATTATGAAAAATTAAACAAATAAAGGCTAGAAATATTTCACTTTGTGTGTACTGAATCTATAATCTATGAAAGTTTCACTTTTTGAATGGAATTATGGAAAAAAAAAAAACTTTTCCATGATATTGTAATTTTTTGGAAAGGATCTGTATATATTTAATATGTATAATTTCCATTTCCTCTTTTTTTATACATGCCATCTACTAAAAAAATGTCAAAATTGAAGCAATTCATTATTTTCTTTTAAGGCCAAGCATTTTATTTATCTAATGAGAACAGGGTGATAAATTGAGTTTCAAAAACTGAATGAAAATGCTTGTATCAGAGTTCCCATCGTGCACCTGGCTTGTGCTGCACTTAACTCTTGTTGAATTCATTAACTTACGTGGAATTCTTACAGTCTTGTCTATGGCACTGTATATATGAGGGTATTATTGTTAAAATTGATGACTTTATTTATTTATTAAATATGATGACTTTAAGTTTATGTTAACTTGTCCAATTACTTTTTGTCCCATAAAATGGGGGGACTATTGATGGGTTCTGAGTTTTGTAATAAGAGTAATTAAGCATGTGTGTTTTGATCAATGATTTGGTGTAGCAGGTGAGGGCTGATCATTGTAAATCGTATGGCCAGAGGGCAAAGGCCAAGATTGGACAGGCCTCTGCCCTCCATGACCCGACATCTAGGTGCCATTTATCGGGCATTACTAATAGTGTCATTGTGGAATAAAGAGATATGCCCTCACAGATAATAGGGACATGTGCATCAAGTCAAGGCCTCCAAGGGCATTTAGGCCTGATTAGACGACCAGTGTGTTGAAGGTTGCCGTACCGCTCAGTTTGTGATCTTCCCGTTGGCTGGCGTGACGTACAATAAACTTTAACTTTTTCTAGTAAAGTGTTTGTTGTGGTGGTGAGTTCCTGCATTGTCCTGACTTGGATTACAAGGAAAGAAGCTGGGTCCTAACACTATGTATTAAAAGGGCTACAATTGCTACACGGTTCACACAATATGGATGTAAACACCCTCAAATTAAAGCTGAAAGTCTGCACTTTAACCTGATAGTCACTGTTCCATTTCAAATCCAATGTGTTGGAGTACAGAGCCAAAACAAAAAGAAATGTGTCACTGTCCAAATACGTTTTACCAGATATTTATTTTGTGGTGCATACATGGTGTTATTATTGTCTAATAAATAAATAAAGTAACAACATGAACCATACACAAATAAAATGAGATTTACAAGTATGTTTTGTATATTACATACAAGATAATTGGTTCACAATTAAAACTCACTGGTTCACAAATATGTTTTTACACTCACAATCAAATCTCTCCCAAACAATAATACATTTGACAATGACCCAATGTGCATTTACACATCACCTGGCACATTTGGAATAACTTGTGTTCATTTGTGGAACTTTGATACATTCCTCAGAGCAATTTATTTGTCTGTTAGGGAGAGATTTGTTTGTGAGTGCAAAAACATATTTGTGAACCAACTCTTTTTGTATTTATGAACCAATTACATTTGTCTGTTCGGGAAAGATTGTTTTTTAGTGTAAGAACATATTTGTGAACCAATGATTTATAACACTGAACCAATCCAGGCCAGGGCCGATCCGCCGATCCCCGCTGCAGACAGGGATGACAGGAGGATGGAGTGATCTACGGTGTCGAAGGCGGCAGAGAGGTCTAGGAGTATTAGGACAGAGGAGAGGGAGGCTGCCCGAGCTGCGTGAAGCATCTCGCTGATGGAGAGGAGTGCGGTCTCCGTTGAGTGTATAGGTCTGAAGCCGGACTGGTGGGGGTCTAGTAGGTTGTTCTGGGTAAGGAAAGAAGACAGTTGGTTAGAAACAGCACGTTCAATAGTTTTGGAAAGAAAAGGAAGAAGAGATACCGGTCTGTAGTTTTGGATGTTGGAGGGGTCCAGCATGGGTCTTTTCAGGATCGGGGTGATGTGGGCTCTCTTGAAGGATGAGGGGAAGCAGCCAGAGGTCAGGGAGGAGTTCACCAGGGAGGTCACATACTTATTGAAGTGTGCTACCAAATGTACTCATCGAAACCCCGTAAGTAAGTGTGTCATCAGGGTGTTTGAAGTATACTGCAATTTGAAAAAAAATTTGCGTACTCTACGACTTTCTCGCCCTATCTACTCACCAAGGCTACTCAACAGTGTGGAAGAGTGCTGATTCGGACACGGCCATTTACAAATCACTTAACGGAAAGGGTAGGTACTAGACCTACATGAAGGAAAATTGTAGGCTCCTTCTGATTGGATACGCAGTATGTCAAATGAGAGTCTGACAGCGCGAGTGACCAACCAACAACAGTTTCCGTTATCTAACGTGACATTCAAGACAAGCCTATGGAGTTTATTTCGTTCCATAAATAGCGCGCGTGGAATTGTGAAATGAGAGCACAGAACAGTATTTTTCGTCGATTTGAGCTTGTTTAAATGGCATAAAAAAACCGGCGTTTTTATGAACTGAAAAACGGCGAAAAACACTGCGTTTTCTTTCCAAAAAAAGCGGCCAATTCGTTTTTTTTCTGAACCTGTGTGGTTACATTCTTCAATCACTTTCCCATAAACTTAACACAATACAGGTTTGGCTCATTGTCATTTGCTTTGTCTTTGAATTCTTCATCGACTAATGCTTAGCTTTAGTGGCCATGTGTCCACAGTACCAATTAGGAGCCTATTGAGTCACCTCAGCCAATGTGTTTCGGGTTTTTCGTTGTGTTTTCTGATTTGCAGTTGCTCTCTGAAATGTCGTTGTGTTTCATAACTTGTTGGTGTGTTTTCCGAAATGTTGTTGTGTTTTATAACTTGTTGGTGTGTTTTCCGAAATGTCGTTGTGTTCTCTGACTTGCAGTTCTCTGAATTGTCGTTGTGTTTTTTCACTTGTTGGTGTGTTTTCCGAAATGTCGTTGTGTTTTATAACTTGTTGGTGTGTTTTCCGAAATGTCGTTGTGTTTTATACCCGTCAGCTTCCATAGCTGTGACTACAGATAATGTTTCACTAAGCTCTGAAGAGGTACATTAACTGATCCTTTTCCCTGGTAGTTAAATTCTCAATATAACATGTACAATATAACAATACACATTTTATCTACCTTTATATTTTATTTTTAGCTGTAATTTCTCCTGCTTGTGATGTTAATTCGGGGAAATACTGTTCCTAATAGTGCCTAGAGTATAAGCATGAAGTTGGAGGAATATGCACAGTAAACTAATTTACCTGTGCAAAAGAGATAATCATACATTCTAAAAAAGTCCTTCAGTGGTGTCTTCTTATATATATACAGATCCTTTCCAAAAAATTAGAATGTCATGGAAAAGTTTTTTTTTTTCCATAATTCCATTCAAAAAGTGAAACTTTCATAGATTATAGATTCATTAAACACAAAGTTAAATATTTCTAGCCTTTATTGGTTTCATTTTTCATAATTTTGGCTTACAGCTCCAGAAAACCCCCAAAACAGTATTTCAGGAAATCAGAATAGTGTGTCGAAAATCAGCATATACTTCAGTTATTTCAGAGAATTAATGTTTTAGACTGAGTGTCACACTATCATCTAATTTACTCAAAACACCTGCAAAGTTTATCTCAGTTTGGTTCAGTATGGGGAAGACTGCAGACTTGACAATTGGCCAGAAGACCATCATTGACACCCTCCAGAAGATGGGTAAGCCACAAAAGGTCATCGCTAAGGAGGCTGGCTGTTCACAGAGTGCAGTGTCCAAGCATATCAATAGAAAGTTTAGTGGAAGGGAAAAATGTGGCAGGAGAAGGTGCACAAGCAAAAGAGATGACCGTAGGCTTCAGCGCATTGTCAAGCAAAGACGATTCCAAAATTTGGCGGAGATGCAGAGGGAGTGGACTGAGGCTGGAGTCAGTGCTTCAAAAACCACCACGTACAGACATATCCGGGACATGGGCTACAACTGTCGGATTCCTCGAGTCAAGCCACTCCACTCATTCTCTGAAATAACTGAAGTAAATGCTGATTTTCGACACACTATTCTAATTTCTTGAAATACTGTTTTGGGGGTTTTCTGGAGCTGTAAGCCAAAATTATGAAAAATGAAACAAATAAAGGCTAGAAATATTTAACTTTGTGTGTAATGAATCTATAATCTATGAAAGTTTAACTTTTTGAATGGAATTATGGAAAAAAAACAACTTTTCCACGATATTCTAATTTTTTGGAAAGGATCTGTATATACAGATGCTGTTTTAGACTGAGTGTCACACTCTGTACGTGGTGGTTTTTGAATGAAGCACTGACTCCAGCCTCAGTCCACTCCCTCTACATCTCCGCCAAATTTTGGAATCGTCTTTGCTTGACAATCCGCTGAAGCCTACGGTCATCTCTTTTGCTTGTGCACCTTCTCCTGCCACATTTTTCCCTTCCACTAAACTTTCTATTGATATGCTTGGACACTGCACTCTGTGAACAGCCAGCCTCCTTAGCGATGACCTTTTGTGGCTTACCCATCTTCTGGAGGGTGTCAATGATGGTCTTTTGGCCAATTGTCAAGTCTGCAGTCTTCCCCATACTGAACCAAACGGAGATACCTGTCCAATTTAACGACACACCTGTAGAAAAACTTTGTAGGTGTTTTGAGTAAATTAGATGATTAGAGTGTGACACTCAGTCTAAAACATTCATTCTCTGAAATAACTGAAGTAAATGCTGATTTTCGACACACTATTCTAATTTCTTGAAATACCGTTTTGGGGGTTTTCTAGAGCTGTAAGCCAAAATTATGAAAAATGAAACAAATAAAGGCTAGAAATATTTCACTTTGTGTGTAATGAATCTATAATCTATGAAAGTTTCACTTTTTGAATGGAATTATGGAAAAAAAAAAACTTTTCCATGATATTCTAATTTTTTGGAAAGGATCCGTATATATATATATTTAATATGTATAATTTCCATTTCCTCTTTTTTTATACATGCCATCTACTAAAAAAATGTCAAAATTGAAGCAATTCATTATTTTCTTTTAAGGCCAAGCATTTTATTTATCTAATGAGAACAGGGTGATAAATTGAGTTTCAAAAACTGAATGAAAATGCTTGTATCAGAGTTTCCATCGTGCACCTGGCTTGTGCTGCACTTAACTCTTGTTGAATTCATTAACTTACGTGGAATTCTTACAGTCTTGTCTATGGCACTGTATATATGAGGGTATTATTGTTAAAATTGATGACTTCATTTATTTATTAAATATGATGACTTTAAGTTTATGTTAACTTGTCCAATTACTTTTTGTCCCATACAATGGGGGGACTATTGATGGGTTCTGAGTTTTGTAATAAGAGTAATTAAGCATGTGTGTTTTTATCAATGATTTGGTGTAGCAGGTGAGGGCTGATCATTGTAAATCGTATGGCCAGAGGGCAAAGGCCAAGATTGGACAGGCCTCTACCCTCCATGACCCGACATCTACGTGCCATTTATCAGGCATTACTAATAGTGTCATTGTGGAATAAAGAGATATGCCCTCACAGATAATAGGGACATGTGCGTCAAGTCAAGGCCTCCAAGGGCATTTAGGCCTGATTAGACGACCAGTGTGTTGAAGGTCGCTGTACCGCTCAGTTTCAGTGATCTTCCCGTTGGCTGGCGTGACATACAATAAACTTTAACTTTTTCTAGTAAAGTGTTTGTTGTGGTGGTGAGTTCCTGCATTGTCCTGACTTGGATTACAAGGAAAGAAGCTGGGTCCTAACACTATGTATTAAAAGGGCTACAATTGCTACACGGTTCACACGATATGGATGTAAACACCCTCAAATTAAAGCTGAAAGTCTGCACTTTAACCCGATAGTCACTGTTCCATTTCAAATCCAATGTGTTGGAGTACAGAGCCAAAACAAAAAGAAATGTGTCACTGTCCAAATACTTTTTACCAGATATTTATTTTGTGGTGCATACATGGTGTTATTATTGTCTAATAAATAATTAAAGTAACAATATGAACCATACACAAATAAAATGAGATTTACAAGTATGTTTTGTATATTACATACAAGATAATTGGTTCACAATTAAAACTCACTGGTTCACAAATATGTTTTTACACTCACAATCCAATCTCTCCCAAACAATAATACATTTGACAATGACCCAATGTGCATTTACACATCACCTGGTACATTTGGAATAACTTGTGTTAATTTGTGGAACTTTGATACATTCCTCAGAGCAATTTATTTGTCTGTTAGGGAGAGATTTGTTTGTGAGTGCAAAAACATATTTGTGAACCAATTCTTTTTTTATTTATGAACCAATTACATTTGTCTGTTCGGGAAAGATTGTTTTTTAGTGTAAAAACATATTTGTGAACCAATGATTTATAACACTGAACCAATTATCTTGTATACAAAAAATATTTGTCAATCTAATTTTATTTGTGTACGGTTCACATTGTTACTTGAATTCTTTATTAGACAATAACGCCATATATGCACCACAGAATAAATATGAGCTCATTCTGGCGCATGCCAGTGAATAAAATGTAACTCATCTGTATTAATGAGGCGTGACCAAAATTCACTCTCTGAGATGAGTGCGTATGTCAAATCTTTTAGAACTTGTCATCTGACATCAGTGTGGTGCTGTCACAATCTCATTGGATAACGTTCATTTGCAGTGAAGACAGTGTTGATTTGACAGTTCCTAGCCAAATCTCTCAAACAATATCAATTTTAGACCACAAATTATAGCTATTCCTGACATAAGCATCAAGCGTTTGCTGTAAGATGATGTTTTTGCAAGTTTACAGCCCTTTAATTACTCAGAAATGGTTTTATACGATATGTAATGGATTGCTGAAATGGTAAATAATTACATAATTTTTTACATAATTACATACATAATTAAAACATAATTAAAATTTACATAATTAAAAATTGCTGTTTGTTTTTGACAAAAATGACGAAGTTAAAGTATCTCTCTGTAACAATGTCAATGTTAGCTATTGTATAGTGTGAATAACCTACACTCAGTCATTCCTCTGTCACAGAGGAGTAAATACATAATATGTATACAATTATACAATTAAATTTGTATTATTATATAATAAATATTCACTTATACAATAAAAGCTTGAGTGTTAACAGAGATCTGCCTGGTCTCACTGCCTCGAGTCCATCGTAACAAGATGTAGTTTGTGCTCTATCTTGCTGTGTGCTCAAAGTATAGTTTTGAACTTAGCAGTTCATGCCAGTTATCTGATGTTTTCTCCTAAGCTGTACTCAATTTTATCAAGTTTATTTAAAATCAATTTATGCAATTGATTGAACTTCATTTTATAACAATTTCAAGTAAGCTGTACTCAGTTTTAAATAATTCTATCAAACTTATATTTGAGTTTGTTCTAATCGAAAATACGCAGAAGTTTACCAAACTCATAAAATATGTTACCTTGCATTAGATTAAGGCATTACATTTTTTGCAGTGTATACTGAGCGACAAGGCTATGTGCCCACTAAGTGTGTTAACTAGACATCAAGAGCAATACTAGTCTTTTATCCCTACAGCAATAAGATTACTAAATGAACAAGTTATTGCGTGAACAATATTAAATAAAATGGTTGCTTCCAATGTTTATGTGCAATGAATTTTCATCAGGTGCAATATACAGTATATTATCCTTTTAATAGAAGTGTGTTTGGCTGGGAGGGGGATGTTGTATTGAACTTTGACTGTTGAGAAGGTGCACAAGCAAAAGAGATGACAGTAGGCTTCAGCGGATTGTCAAGCAAAGACGATTCCAAAATTTGGCGGAGATGCAGAGGGAGTGGACTGAGGCTGGAGTCAGTGCTTCAAAAACCACCACGTACAGACGTATCCGGGACATGGGCTACAACTGTCGGATTCCTCGAGTCAAGCCACTCCACTCATTCTCTGAAATAACTGAAGTAAATGTTGATTTTCGACACACTATTCTAATTTCTTGAAATACTGTTTTGGGGGGGGGGGGGTTTCTGGAGCTGTAAGCCAAAATTATGAAAAATGAAACAAATAAAGGCTAGAAATATTTCACTTTGTGTGTAATGAATCTATAATCTATGAAAGTTTCACTTTTTGAATGGAATTATGGAAAAAAAAAAACTTTTCCATGATATTCTAATTTTTTTGGAAAGGATCTGTATATATTTAATATGTATAATTTCCATTTCCTCTTTTTTTATACATGCCATCTACTAAAAGAATTTCAAAATTGAAGCAATTCATTATTTTCTTTTAAGGCCAAGCATTTTATTTATCTAATGAGAACAGGGTGATAAATTGAGTTTCAAAAACTGAATGAAAATGCTTGTATCAGAGTTCCCATCGTGCACCTGTCTTGTGCTGCACTTAACTCTTGTTGAATTCATTAACTTACGTGGAATTCTTACAGTCTTGTCTATGGCACTGTATATATGAGGGTATTATTGTTAAAATTGATGACTTTATTTATTTATTAAATATGATGACTTTAAGTTTATGTTAACTTGTCCAATTACTCTTTGTCCCATAAAATGGGGGGACTATTGATGGGTTGAGTTTTGTAATAAGAGTAATTAAGCATGTGTGTTTTTATCAATGATTTGGTGTAGCAGGTGAGGGCTGATCATTGTAAATCGTATGGCCAGAGGGCAAAGGCCAAGATTGGACAGGCCTCTGCCCTCCATGACCCGACATCTAGGTGCCATTTATCGGGCATTACTAATAGTGTCATTGTGGAATAAAGAGATATGCCCTCACAGATAATAGGGACATGTGCGTCAAGTCAAGGCCTCCAAGGGCATTTAGGCCTGATTAGACGACCAGTGTGTTGAAGGTTGCTGTACCGCTCAGTTTCAGTGATCTTCCCGTTGGCTGGCGTGACGTACAATAAACTTTAACTTTTTCTAGTAAAGAATAAATATGAGCTCATTCTGGCACATGCCAGTGAATAAAATGTAACTCATCTGTATTAATGAGGCGTGACCAAAATTCACTCTCTGAGATGAGTGCGTATGTAAAATCTTTTAGAACTTGTCATCTGACATCAGTGTGGTGCTGTCGCAATCTCATTGGATAACGTTCATTTGCAGTGAAGACAGTGTTGATTTGACAGTTACTGGCCAAATCTCTCAAACAATATCAATTTTAGACCACAAATTATAGTTTGCTGTTTGTCTTTGACAAAAATGACGAAGTTAAAGTATCTCTCTGTAACAATGTCAATGTTAGCTATTGTATAGTGTGAATAACCTACACTCAGTCATTCCTCTGTCACAGAGGAGTAAATACATAATATGTATACAATTATACAATTAAATTTGTATTATTATACAATAAATATTCACTTATACAATAAAAGCTTGAGTGTTAACAGAGATCTGCCTGGTCTCACTGCCTCGAGTCCATCGTAACAAGATGTAGTTTGTGCTCTATCTTGCTGTGTGCTCAAAGTATAGTTTTGAACTTAGCAGTTCATGCCAGTTATCTGATGTTTTCTCCTAAGCTGTACTCAATTTTATCAAGTTTATTTAAAATCAATTTATGCAATTGATTGAACTTCATTTTATAACAATTTCAAGTAAGCTGTACTCAGTTTTAAATAATTCTATCAAACTTATATTTGAGTTTGTTCTAATCGAAAATACGCAGAAGTTTACCAAACTCATAAAATATGTTACCTTGCATTAGATTAAGGCATTACATTTTTTGCAGTGTATACTGAGCGACAAGGCTATGTGCCCACTAAGTGTGTTAACTAGACATCAAGAGCAATACTAGTCTTTTATCCCTACAGCAATAAGATTACTAAATGAACAAGTTATTGCGTGAACAATATTAAATAAAATGGTTGCTTCCAATGTTTATGTGCAATGAATTTTCATCAGGTGCAATATACAGTATATTATCCTTTTAATAGAAGTGTGTTTGGCTGGGAGGGGGATGTTGTATTGAACTTTGACTGTTGAGAAGGTGCACAAGCAAAAGAGATGACAGTAGGCTTCAGCGGATTGTCAAGCAAAGACGATTCCAAAATTTGGCGGAGATGCAGAGGGAGTGGACTGAGGCTGGAGTCAGTGCTTCAAAAACCACCACGTACAGACGTATCCGGGACATGGGCTACAACTGTCGGATTCCTCGAGTCAAGCCACTCCACTCATTCTCTGAAATAACTGAAGTAAATGTTGATTTTCGACACACTATTCTAATTTCTTGAAATACTGTTTTGGGGGGGGGGGGTTTCTGGAGCTGTAAGCCAAAATTATGAAAAATGAAACAAATAAAGGCTAGAAATATTTCACTTTGTGTGTAATGAATCTATAATCTATGAAAGTTTCACTTTTTGAATGGAATTATGGAAAAAAAAAAAACTTTTCCATGATATTCTAATTTTTTTGGAAAGGATCTGTATATATTTAATATGTATAATTTCCATTTCCTCTTTTTTTATACATGCCATCTACTAAAAGAATTTCAAAATTGAAGCAATTCATTATTTTCTTTTAAGGCCAAGCATTTTATTTATCTAATGAGAACAGGGTGATAAATTGAGTTTCAAAAACTGAATGAAAATGCTTGTATCAGAGTTCCCATCGTGCACCTGTCTTGTGCTGCACTTAACTCTTGTTGAATTCATTAACTTACGTGGAATTCTTACAGTCTTGTCTATGGCACTGTATATATGAGGGTATTATTGTTAAAATTGATGACTTTATTTATTTATTAAATATGATGACTTTAAGTTTATGTTAACTTGTCCAATTACTCTTTGTCCCATAAAATGGGGGGACTATTGATGGGTTGAGTTTTGTAATAAGAGTAATTAAGCATGTGTGTTTTTATCAATGATTTGGTGTAGCAGGTGAGGGCTGATCATTGTAAATCGTATGGCCAGAGGGCAAAGGTCAAGATTGGACAGGCCTCTGCCCTCCATGACCCGACATCTAGGTGCCATTTATCGGGCATTACTAATAGTGTCATTGTGGAATAAAGAGATATGCCCTCACAGATAATAGGGACATGTGCGTCAAGTCAAGGCCTCCAAGGGCATTTAGGCCTGATTAGACGACCAGTGTGTTGAAGGTCGCTGTACCGCTCAGTTTCAGTGATCTTCCCGTTGGCTGGCGTGACGTACAATAAACTTTAACTTTTTCTAGTAAAGTGTTTGTTGTGGTGGTGAGTTCCTGCATTGTCCTGACTTGGATTACAAGGAAAGAAGCTGGGTCCTAACACTATGTATTAAAAGGGCTACAATTGCTACACGGTTCACACGATATGGATGTAAACACCCTCAAATTAAAGCTGAAAGTCTGCACTTTAACCCGATAGTCACTGTTCCATTTCAAATCCAATGTGTTGGAGTACAGAGCCAAAACAAAAAGAAATGTGTCACTGTCCAAATACTTTTTACCAGATATTTATTTTGTGGTGCATACATGGTGTTATTATTGTCTAATAAATAAATAAAGTAACAACATGAACCATACACAAATAAAATGAGATTTGCAAGTATGTTTTGTATATTACATACAAGATAATTGGTTCACAATTAAAACTCACTGGTTCACAAATATGTTTTTACACTCACAATCAAATCTCTCCCAAACAATAATACATTTGACAATGACCCAATGTGCATTTACACATCACCTGGCACATTTGGAATAACTTGTGTTCATTTGTGGAACTTTGATACATTCCTCAGAGCAATTTATTTGTCTGTTAGGGAGAGATTTGTTTGTGAGTGCAAAAACATATTTGTGAACCAACTCTTTTTTTATTTATTAACCAATTACATTTGTCTGTTCGGGAAAGATTGTTTTTTAGTGTAAAAACATATTTGTGAACCAATGATTTATAACACTGAACCAATCCAGGCCAGGGCCGATCCGCCGATCCCCGCTGCAGACAGGGATCACAGGAGGATGGAGTGATCTACGGTGTCGAAGGCGGCAGAGAGGTCTAGGAGTATTAGGACAGAGGAGAGGGAGGCTGCCCGAGCTGCGTGAAGCATCTCGCTGACGGAGAGGAGTGCGGTCTCCGTTGAGTGTATAGGTCTGAAGCCGGACTGGTGGGGGTCTAGTAGGTTGTTCTGGGTAAGGAAAGAAGACAGTTGGTTAGAAACAGCACGTTCAATAGTTTTGGAAAGAAAAGGAAGAAGAGATCTGTAGTTTTGGATGTTGGAGGGGTCCAGCATGGGTCTTTTCAGGATCGGGGTGATGTGGGCTCTCTTGAAGGATGAGGGGAAGCAGCCAGAGGTCAGGGAGGAGTTCACCAGGGAGGTCACATACTTATTGAAGTGTGCTACCAAATGTACTCATCGAAACCCCGTAAGTAAGTGTGTCATCAGGGTGTTTGAAGTATACTGCAATTTGAAAAAAATTTGCGTACTCTACGACTTTCTCGCCCTATCTACTCACCAAGGCTACTCAACAGTGTGGAAGAGTGCTGATTCGGACACGGCCATTTACAAATCACTTAACAGAAAGGGTAGGTACTAGACCTACATGAAGGAAGGTTGTAGGCTCCTTCTGATTGGATACGCATTATGTCAAATGAGAGTCTGACAGCGCGAGTGACCAACCAACAACAGTTTCCGTTATCTAACATGACATTCAAGACAAGCCTATGGAGTTTATTTCGTTCCATAAATAGCGCGCGTGGAATTGTGAAATGAGAGCACAAAACAGTATTTTTCGTCGATTTGAGCTTGTTTAAATGGCATAAAAAACCGGTGTTTTTATGAACTGAAAAACGGCGAAAAACACTGCGTTTTCTTTCCAAAAAAAGCGGCCAATTCGTTTTTTTTTTAACCTGTGTGGTTACGTTCTTCAATCACTTTCCCATAAACTTAACACAATACAGGTTTGGCTCATTGTCATTTGCTTTGTCTTTGAATTCTTCATCGACTAATGCTTAGCTTTAGTGGCCATGTGTCCACAGTACCAATTAGGAGCCTATTGAGTCACCTCAGCCAATGTGTTTCGGGTTTTTCGTTGTGTTTTCTGATTTACAGTTGCTCTCTGAAATGTCGTTGTGTTTTATAACTTGTTGGTGTGTTTTCCGAAATGTCGTTGTGTTCTCTGACTTGCAGTTCTCTGAATTGTCGTTGTGTTTTTTAACTTGTTGGTGTGTTTTCCGAAATGTCGTTGTGTTTTATAACTTGTTGGTGTGTTTTCCGAAATGTCGTTGTGTTTTATACCCGTCAGCTTCCGTAGCTGTGACTACAGATAATGTTTCACTAAGCTCTGAAGAGGTACATTAACTGATCCTTTTCCCTGGTAGTTAAATTCTCAATATAACATGTACAATATAACAATACACATTTTATCTACCTTTATATTTTATTTTTAGCTGTAATTTCTCCTGCTTGTGGTGTTAATTCGGGGAAATACTGTTCCTAATAGTGCCCAGAGTATAAGCATGAAGTTGGAGGAATATGCACAGTAAACTAATTTACCTGTGCAAGAGATAATCATACATTCTAAAAAAGTCCTTCAGTGGTGTCTTCTTATACATATACAGATCCTTTCCAAAAAAATTAGAATATCATGGAAAAGTTGTTTTTTTTTCCATAATTCCATTCAAAAAGTGAAACTTTCATAGATTATAGATTCATTAAACACAAAGTTAAATATTTCTAGGCTTTATTGGTTTCATTTTTCATAATTTTGGCTTACAGCTCCAGAAAACCCCCAAAACAGTATTTCAAGAAATTAGAATAATGTGTTGAAAATCAGCATTTACTTCAGTTATTTCAGAGAATGAGTGGAGTGGCTTGACTTGAGGAATCCGACAGTTGTAGCCCATGTCCCGGATACGTCTGTACGTGGTGGTTTTTGAAGCACTGACTCCAGCCTCAGTCCACTCCCTCTGCATCTCCGCCAAATTTTGGAATCGTCTTTGCTTGACAATCCGCTGAAGCCTACGGTCATCTCTTTTGCTTGTGCATCTTCTCCTGCCACATTTTTCCCTTCCATTAAACTTTCTATTGATATGCTTGGACACTGCACTCTGTGAACAGCCAGCCTCCTTAGCGATGACCTTTTGTGGCATACCCATCTTCTGGAGGGTGTCAATGATGGTCTTCTGGCCAATTGTCAAGTCTGCAGTCTTCCCCATACTGAACCAAACTGAGATAAACTTTGCAGGTGTTTTGAGTAAATTCGATGATAGTGTGACACTCAGTCTAAAACATTGCAGACTTGACAATTGGCCAGAAGACCATCATTGACACCCTCCAGAAGATGGGTAAGCCACAAAAGGTCATCGCTAAGGAGGCTGGCTGTTCGCAGAGTGCAGTGTCCAAGCATATCAATAGAAAGTTTAGTGGAAGGGAAAAATGTGGCAGGAGAAGGTGCACAAGCAAAAGAGATTACCGTAGGCTTCAGCGGATTGTCAAGCAAAGACGATTCCAAAATTTGGCGGAGATGCAGAGGGAGTGGACTGAGGCTGGAGTCAGTGCTTCAAAAACCACCATGTACAGACGTGTCCGGGACATGGGCTACAACTGTCGGATTCCTCGAGTCAAGCCACTCCACTCATTCTCTGAAATAAACTGAAGTAAATGCTGATTTTCGACACACTATTCTAATTTCTTGAAATACTGTTTTGGGGGGTTTCTGGAGCTGTAAGCCAAAATTATGAAAAATTAAACAAATAAAGGCTAGAAATATTTCACTTTGTGTGTAATGAATCTATAATCTATGAAAGTTTCACTTTTTGAATGGAATTATGGAAAAAAAAAAACTTTTCCATGATATTCTAATTTTTTGGAAAGGATCTGTATATACAGATGCTGTTTTAGACTGAGTGTCACACTCTGTACGTGGTGGTTTTTGAATGAAGCACTGACTCCAGCCTCAGTCCACTCCCTCTGCATCTCCGCCAAATTTTGGAATCGTCTTTGCTTGACAATTCGCTGAAGCCTAAGGTAATCTCTTTTGCTTGTGCACCTTCTCTTGCCACATTTTTCCCTTCCACTAAACTTTCTATTGATATGCTTGGACACTGCACTCTGTGAACAGCCAGCCTCCTTAGCGATGACCTTTTGTGGCTTACCCATCTTCTGGAGGGTGTCAATGATGGTCTTCTGGCCAATTGTCAAGTCTGCAGTCTTCCCCATACTGAACCAAACTGAGATACCTGTCCAATTTAACGACACACCTGTAGAAAAACTTTGTAGGTGTTTTGAGTAAATTAGATGATTAGAGTGTGACACTCAGTCTAAAACATTCATTCTCTGAAATAACTGAAGTAAATGCTGATTTTCGACACACTATTCTAATTTCTTGAAATACTGTTTTGGGGGTTTTCTAGAGCTGTAAGCCAAAATTATGAAAAATGAAACAAATAAAGGCTAGAAATATTTCACTTTGTGTGTAATGAATCTATAATCTATGAAAGTTTCACTTTTTGAATGGAATTATGGAAAAAAAAAAAAACTTTTCCATGATATTCTAATTTTTTGGAAAGGATCTGTATATATTTAATATGTATAATTTCCACTTCCTCTTTTTTTATACATGCCATCTACTAAAAAAATGTCAAAATTGAAGCAATTCATTATTTTCTTTTAAGGCCAAGCATTTTATTTATCTAATGAGAACAGGGTGATAAACTGAGTTTCAAAAACTGAATGAAAATGCTTGTATCAGAGTTCCCATCGTGCACCTGGCGTGTGCTGCACTTAACTCTTGTTGAATTCATTAACTTACGTGGAATTCTTACAGTCTTGTCTATGGCACTGTATATATGAGGGTATTATTGTTAAAATTGATGACTTTATTTATTTATTAAATATGATGACTTTAAGTTTATGTTAACTTGTCCAATTACTCTTTGTCCCATAAAATGGGGGGACTATTGATGGGTTGAGTTTTGTAATAAGAGTAATTAAGCATGTGTGTTTTTATCAATGATTTGGTGTAGCAGGTGAGGGCTGATCATTGTAAATCGTATGGCCAGAGGGCAAAGGCCAAGATTGGACAGGCCTCTGCCCTCCATGACCCGACATCTAGGTGCCATTTATCGGGCATTACTAATAGTGTCATTGTGGAATAAAGAGATATGCCCTCACAGATAATAGGGACATGTGCATCAAGTCAAGGCCTCCAAGGGCATTTAGGCCTGATTAGACGACCAGTGTGTTGAAGGTTGCTGTACCGCTCAGTTTCAGTGATCTTCCCGTTGGCTGGCGTGACGTACAATAAACTTTAACTTTTTCTAGTAAAGAATAAATATGAGCTCATTCTGGCACATGCCAGTGAATAAAATGTAACTCATCTGTATTAATGAGGCGTGACCAAAATTCACTCTCTGAGATGAGTGCGTATGTAAAATCTTTTAGAACTTGTCATCTGACATCAGTGTGGTGCTGTCGCAATCTCATTGGATAACGTTCATTTGCAGTGAAGACAGTGTTGATTTGACAGTTACTGGCCAAATCTCTCAAACAATATCAATTTTAGACCACAAATTATAGTTTGCTGTTTGTCTTTGACAAAAATGACGAAGTTAAAGTATCTCTCTGTAACAATGTCAATGTTAGCTATTGTATAGTGTGAATAACCTACACTCAGTCATTCCTCTGTCACAGAGGAGTAAATACATAATATGTATACAATTATACAATTAAATTTGTATTATTATACAATAAATATTCACTTATACAATAAAAGCTTGAGTGTTAACAGAGATCTGCCTGGTCTCACTGCCTCGAGTCCATCGTAACAAGATGTAGTTTGCGCTCTATCTTGCTGTGTGCTCAAAGTATAGTTTTGAACTTAGCAGTTCATGCCAGTTATCTGATGTCTTTCTCCTAAGCTGTACTCAATTTTATCAAGTTTATTTCAAATCAATTTATGCAATTGATTGAACTTCATTTTATAACAATTTCAAGTAAGCTGTACTCAGTTTTAAATAATTCTATCAAACTTATATTTGAGTTTGTTCTAATCGAAAATACGCAGAAGTTCACCAAACTCATAAAAAATGTTACCTTGCATTAGATTAAGGCATTACATTTTTTGCAGTGTATACTGAGCGACAAGGCTATGTGCCCACTAAGTATGTTAACTAGACATCAAGAGCAATACTAGTCTTTTATCCCTACAGCAATAAGATTACTAAATTAACAAGTTATTGCGTGAACAATAGTAAATAAAATGGTTGCTTCCAATGTTTATGTGCAATGAATTTTCATCAGGTGCAATATACAGTATATTATCCTTTTAATAGAAGTGTGTTTGGCTGGGAGGGGGATGTTGTATTGAACTTTGACTGTACCTTTATTCATTTTATTGTATTTTTCTTTTTCTTATGTCTTTTTACATTGTTTCTGCACCATCACCATCTGAAGTTACCCTTTTTTGTGATAAAAGTTTACTTTGACCTTGAGATAAATGGTGGAAAAGCAAGATCATCACTCTAAACAAGACTGTGTGTTCATATAATTATTTACAGTGTCAATCAGAGAGGGGGGTACAGCCAGCAGGGTCTAGCCACATTGTATACCAGTGATGCACTTGATTGGTTACCTGCTGTCTGCTGCAGTCCCGAGGATATTTATTAAACTGACACTTATTTAGGTCACATTTCCTTAGCATTTCTGAGATTTAAAATGCATTTTCACTATGTGTAGGGACATTTGTTGTTCTTTTTAAGTGTATTCAACCTCTATATAGCAGTGTAGTATAATGGTTAAGGAACTGGACTTGTAACCGAAAGGTTGCAGGTTCGATTCCCAGGTAGGACACTGCCGTTGTACCCTTGAGCAAGGTACTTAACCTGAATTGCTTCAGTATATATCAAGCTGTATAAATGGATAAATGTAATAAGAAGTTGTGTAAGTCGCTCTGGATAAGAGCGTCTGCTAAATGCCTGTAATGTAATGTAATGTCTATACAAAGGAGACGTGTTCAATTGCCATTTTGAGGTATGTTCTCTCAGGTATTGACTTCTTATTGTTGAAGTTAAACAAAGGCATGTTTCAGGGGATGTTTTTAAGATTCAAGGCCCTTCAGCCATATACTGTACATTTGCCCTCTTGCTTGGTGCATGGACAGCGAGAGTGCATGGACAGCGAGAATGCAGTGCAAGGAAACTATCCTTGTGCACTGCACAGACATGATCACAATGCTTCTGGCAAGGAACCAATACAATTATACAGGAAATATAGTTTGCTCGATAAGGTCTGATGCATTCAACTGAAAAAAGCATGGTTTTAGATTTATATTATTCCTGAAAGCATTACACGATAAATCAACTGGTGTTTGTCAATGGGAAGCTCACAGCTGATGATTTCAGTACATTTGGTAAACTATGGCAGTAACCAGTGGTAGTGCCATGACTATAGAAGATGTTACTCCAACGACACACAATCCTTGTCGTAACTTTACTCTTGGCCAGAAAGTCAGTGATAATAAAATATTTTTAAAAAACAGTTGTTTTTAGTCAAACCTCTATGTTGCATTTTTTTTAAACTGCAATATGGCATTACTGCTTGTTTAGACAAAAAAAAAACAAGTGGAAAAACAAAACTTTTGCATTCAAGTTTGTAGCCTGCACCCTGGTATATATTCCAAGTTCAGTATTGTTTTCCATAGTCAAACATTTGTTTCAGGCTTAAATACAAAAATGTTTCATAATTAACAAAACCGTGTCATTCAAATATTATTCCAAACAGTAAATGGAGGAATAAATGTCTCAATATGTGTACAAATGAGAGCACATCCTGGTGATATGGCAGCCTTCCCCAGGAAGTCTGGAGCTCTTAAAGTCCAGAAGGGGGCGCCATTACATCACCTTGACAGACAGTCAAGGCCAGTTGAAGGGGAAGGCATTTCTAAGGGAGACGCTTTGCTCCAAGGCACTGCAGAAATGCCGCTTGGGGCAACAGAACTGGGAAGGCCTGTTCCACTCCCATGCTACTCCACACTGCAGGTTCAGTTTTGCACTGAAGGGTCAGGGCAGAGCAGCGCAAGACTTTTGTTTACAACTGAACAAATCTAAATTTCATTCAGTAATCACATGACCATGGTGGAGAAGGATCAGAGGCAGTCAGGGGTCTGGGGTTGGCTAAGGTTGCTAAAGGTCAATACCTCAAGCGCTTCTGTCATCCATAGATATATTGTATATAATATCTGATTTTAACACAAATCCACTGAACTCCATCAGCAACATCCCCACCATGTGGCCCTGAGGAATCCAAATCCAAAAAGCAGGAAGTTGGGTCATAAATCCTATATGGCACAATTGCCCCAGCCTACCTCAATGTTTGTCTGGGTAAGGGTGAGCAAAAAAAAGGCCTAACTGCCCCTCTGGAATCTGGTATCAGTGCCTGCTGATGCCTTGCGGGCTTCGGACTACATTTCCCAAGAATGCTGGCAATCTCAGCTTCTTTCAGGGGGCTCTGGAGGCGGTGGTGGAGGTTCAGAAGGTGGATGAATGTCCCCATTGCGGTCCTTACAGAGAGGGGTTCTGGAGCTTGTCTGGAGAAGTTTTCGGGAGCGTCTCCTCTTCGGCTTTTGCGGAGGTACAGAATTGGGAAGAGTGCGGTCGAGCAGGAGGCCTGTTTTTAACCTCTCACTCAGCGCATCTGAGGACTCATCAATGAAGGCCAAATGTTCCCCAAAATAGTCCAGGGGTTGGGAGCAGATGGAGTCTGGGAGGGACTTGGGAGCCACTTCACCTCCTGAATTCTTCCTGGGCCATCCCCTGCCTGCCCTCTCTGTGTCGGACATCTCAGAGTCAGACCCGGACTCATCCGAGTACTGAGAATAGGACAAGGATCCTGACTCGGACCAATCACTGGGAGGGTGGCCATTCTCCCCGACCCTGCTGTTCTCCACTGACCCTGCAGTGCCCGCTGCACTCTGCCCGTGGATGCGGTTGCGAGGCCTGCGATGCCGTTTCTGGCGGCGACGGTGGAAATGATCGTTGAGGTCAATCCGGTTGGGGATGCGGAAGTCAGTGGCATGGGCTCTGAGCACCTCCATCTTATAGGGATGGGAAGACGAGTGAAGAATGGGAGAGAGAAGAACGAGACAACGGAAGAGGAGGGAGAAGGGAGAGAGAAAGAAGAGGTTAGCGTGGGAGAGATAAAGGAGAAAAGAGGAGTGTCAGTGTGATAGTGACATAAAAAAAACTACCCCAGGTCATTTCATTTCTTCCTCCCTCACTCTGTCTTTACCTCTCCACTCCTACCATCTCTCCATCTCTGTCCTTACCTTTCCACCCCCCCCCTCCATCCATACCTCTCCATTCCCCCACCCCCCCCCCCTCCATCCATACCTCACCTCTTTTTTTTAAAACGTATTTAAATACATTCGGCAACGTATGTTACGGTTATTATATATATACTGTATGCGACTATTCTGAAATAAATGTATTATGTTGCAAATTTCTGAATGATACAGCTTCTTCTGTAACGTTCCGTTCCCATCCTGTCCGTTTTCCATGTTTTACCCTTTCCCCCCGTGTCATGTTGGATTCCCTTTGTCCGTGTTTTCCCCGTTGCTACAGGCTGGGCGTGCTCCTTCTGTTTGTTTCACTCTTTTCCCCCACTCCGGTTTCAACCTATCTCCTTTCCCCTTTGCTGCATGCATTCCGCACCTGTCAATTAGTCAATTACCCTCGGTTACATTCCTCACGCCTTCCTTATTGTTTTCAATTTCACTCCCCTACTTAACCCTCCGGCTGGCTGCTATTCGGCGCCAGTTCGTTAATGTTCACCGTTTGTATCCTGGTCCTTTGTTTCCCTGTCCTGTGCGCTAAAGACTTCAGTGGGTTTAACCTGTCTGCTCCACTGCTCCACTGCTCCAGAACCTACTGTTGGTATTTATCCAGCCCTGTCTTTTCGCGGTTGTCTCTGCCTGAACCCTGTCTGCTTTATTTACCAGCTTCTCCTGTACCTGCCAGTCTGTAGCTGTTAACGACTCCCTGTGTGTGTTGCGGTACCTCTGCCTCCATCTAACATTGCGCCTGCAGTTGGGTGTTCTGCCTCTCCACCCTACAGTGGTTCCTGTCCGGCTGTGGCTACCACCATTGCTACGGTTACGGTTCCAGCCTCCACTGTGGCCCAGCTGCCCCAACCGGGCCAACCTGAGCTCCGCTACACTGCTCTGCCCTGTCGTGTCCTGCCATATCCCTACCTCAGCTTGCAGTCCAGTTCCAGTCCAGTTCTGGTCTGGGACAGTACCGTGTTCCAGAGTTCCAGTCCGAGTTCGAACTGCTCCAGTCTCCTGTATCAAGTCCAGTTCCGGTTTGGAACAACTCCTCGTTCCCGTGATCCAGTTCCAGTTCCTGTCGGACCTCCCGGTCCAGAACCAGTCCAGTTCCGGTTTGGAACTCGTCTTCCGTATCAAGTCCAGTTCCGGTTTGGAACATCTCCTCGTTCCCGTGATCCAGTTCCTGTTGGACCGCCCGGTCCAGTACCAGCCCAAGTTCCGGCTAGGAACTTCTTGGGGCTATCTAAGTCCAGCTCCGGCTTGGAGCAGTTCGCTGTGCCGGAGAACTTCCTCACCTCTTTACCATTGTGTTAACCTGTGTACAGCTTGGGACTACCCCAAGCTCTTTAATAAATTACCTTTTCTGTTCCCCTGTCTCTTGGTCGTTGTATTTGGGTTCAGCCCGTGTTTGGTTCGTGACATCTTCAATTCGAATTTTAAACCATGGATGTGGAAGGAATATTTTGACATTTAAATAAACTAGTAGAAACCAGGTGGAAATTGCCTCTGGCAGGCCAAAGTAAATAGGGTTAAATAGAGAGGGGAACAGGTGAAATGGCTAATAGAATAACTAAAAGGAGTGAGGAATGTGTGCGAGTTCTAATTGGAATAATAAAGTGTGTGCGGAATGTGAGCAGAGAGGGAGAGTGATAGAATAACTTTTATTTTCCCGCAAGGGAACTTCAGTTGTAGCCCCAGCAACAACAAAAAAGACATAGACAGTGGGGGGCAGACCCACAACACGCAAACATACACTGCCTGGCCAAAATAAAAGTCGCCGTTGCACCTGTCACGCATAGTGCCCACTGTACAAGCCTCTGGAGGCAGTGTTATGATCTGGGGTTGCTTCAATTGGTCAGGTCTAGGCTCAGCAACGTTATGCAACAATAAAATTAAGTCAGCTGAGTACCTGTATGTACCGAATGACCAGGTTATCCCTTCAATGGGCATATTCCAGGACGACAATGCCAAGATTCATCGGGCTAAAATTGTGAAAGAGTGGTTCAGGGAGCATGAGGAATCATTTTCACACATGAATTGGCCACCAGAGTCCTGACATTAACCCCATTGAAAGTCTTTGGGATGTGCTGGAGAAGACTTTACGAAGTGGTTAGACTCTCCCGTCGTCAATACAAGATCTCGGCCAAAAATGAATGCAACTCTGGATGGAAATAAATGTTGTGACATTGCATAAGGTTGCCGAAACAATGCCACGACGAATGCGCACTGTAATCAAAGCTAACGGCCGTCCACCAAAATATTAGTGTGCGACTTTTTTTTGGCCAGGCAGTGTATCAAACAAAGACATTCAATATAATCATTGCAATAATCAAACTAATTAAGTGAATTAAAGTGTAATAGCCTACAGCCAAACGTCATGATTAAAAATAGCCCCCGCTGTCCCGAGATGTCCAGTGTTATCAAGCAGTCCAACACAAACTCCGCCTCCACGACTCCATACACGCAGTGTTGTGGTCCCTGTACACTGTCGTCAGCCTTCCCAGTCGTCGACTCACTCCTCCCCTGCATTATTTTCTCCTTTCTTTTCTCTGGTGGCCTTTTGAAGATTGCCTGCAGTCCCGAGTCCCGACATCTTCAACTCCGGTGAAGAACGATGGTAAAGTTTGTAGCTGCAGATCCAACGGACATTCCCGAGCATATGTTGTGAATGCGTCTCCATGCTGACGACCACAAACAAAATTATCCCGAATATACAATTCGTTAATATTATCAAAACAAGCAGTGTGAGTGCCCTGAACAATCTCCAGCCCGCTTCCCCGTCCCACAACAGACACACAGCGCATGAAAAAAACAAAAGACAAAAGCCCGACACAACAAAATACATTCAAATTAACAGACACGAACAAGAGAGACAGCTGGACTATATGTCGCCATTACAGCGCCACGTGACGTCACACTTCACATAGGCTAATGAAAATGAGGAACAGAAACAGGGAACCACACCCAGCTTGCACAGACACGGAACAGACAGACAGGGTAAACTGGAAAACACGACAGGAAACACGAGGAATGGGAAAACACAGGAAACGAAAGGAAGGTGGACTGGAGGGAAACGGCGGATGTTACAGTTTTACTGCACCCAGCATGCAAATATCTTCCGCATTACTCAGAAAAGATATACAGAAGGAATTCTGATTGGAAGCTTAAAGGGAAAATGAAGCACTCGGTAAAGTGGCTCTGGTTTGTTAGCTTTTTACCTTACATTAGATATAACCGTGCGTTAAAATCTCAAACCGACCCGTATTTGCTGGAAAAAGAAGTTTGAAGAAATGTGCTTTTTTTCCACTAGGGCGCAGCCATCTTTGAACAACTGCGGTCGTGATGTCACTAGGTTGGTTGGTCTCTGCTGCTCAATGTATTCCTATGGGAAAATAGCTGACTTTCAGTGAGCTCAACGATGTATCAGACTGTCTTTTTCTATTGTCCCAAGATGCTCAAATGAGTATTACCGAACAAACCTTAAAAATTGTTCAGAGTTGGTTTCGCCTCAATTGCACACTGATAAACAAGACTAGGCAAGCCTAGCTCAGCCCGGACACCTGTATGCAGCCAGCGAGGAACATGTGACAGGGCACGGCAGATAGTGGCCTGGAGCATGCAGGTTGGCCTGCATACCAGGGCGATGGAGTGCATCTGATTCTGAAAGGCGGGTGTGGCAGAGTATGGGAGCGGGAGCGAGCGAGGAGGGGAAGTGGACATAATTTAATTAGAGTGATGAGCACTATTAGAACGTTACCACTCCGCAAGCTCCAGTTCACTCCGGTACTGCTCAGCCTGTGATGCTCTCACTCCCGTCCTTTTGTGTCCCGTGTTTTACCTGTTTCCTCTCGTATCGTGTTGTTTGTATCCCTGTTTGTTTCCCTCGTGCTGCAGGCTGGGTGTGGTTTTTCCTTTCGTGTCACTCTGTTCCACTACTCTTTATCCGCCTATCCCTTTCCTTCTCTCTGCATGCATTCTGCACACTCTCTGCTCCGTTAATCACTCACGCATACATTCACACGCGGCACTTAATTGTTACCGATTAACTCTTGTATTTAGTCAACCGGTGTTCTTCGTCCAGGGCTAGTTCGTTAAGTGTTGTTTTGATCTAGTTTGCTAAGGCCAGTTCGTTAAAGGGTAAGTTCGCTATTTTGGACCTTGGACCCTATTTGCGGTCCGTCTTCCATGAACCTGACCCATGAAGTCCATTTTTTCGCTGATCGGTCCAGTATTGAGTTCGCTACAGATTTCCTGTAGGCTCTCACTGGGCTACAATAGAAGTCAACGGGGCAATTAGAAATGTTATGGAAAAACAACGATAAATGTGCTTTTATAGCTCAGTGTGTATTCTTACGGTTTCAGTATGCTCTCCTGTGAAATGTAGCCTAGGCTATCGCAAACGCAAACCGAACGTTGAAACAACAGTTCCATTTGAAACAGAACTATTTCTCCGACCGCACTACCTCGCACTGACTTCGGATAACATTACCTGCGCAACTTCAGCCTCTCTCTCTTCTCTTGCTCTCTTATCATCCATCTCTTGTAGTTCCGTGTCCGTGTATTCTGGCTCAAATCTGTAGCGAGTAACGTCAGTCAAAATCGAATTCTTCGTCTTCGTAATCATTATAGTCATCCATCATCCAAGTTTTTTTGTGGAAATTGTAGCCTACGTTGCTGCAGGTAAACAAACGCAGACTGCTCAGCTAGATAGTTTCGTAAACGGCCGGCACACCTTCCAGTTCCCCTACCCCCGACACATAGTACTCCGCGGGAGCAGCGAAAACAAGCAACAGAGAAATGCTAACTTCCAAGCCATGCCAAGCACGTAAAAATGTTCGGATTGAGATACATTTCACAGGAGAGCATACTGAGACCGGTAACAATACACCCTGAGCTTCCCGTCTCATTTATTGTACATGAAAGCACATTTATCGAACATTTCTAATTGCCCCGTTGACTTCTATTGTAACCCAGTGAGAGCCTACAGGAAATCTGTAGCGAACTCAATACTGGACCGATCAGCGAAAAAATGGACTTCATGGGTCAGGTTCATGGAAGACGGACCGCAAATAGGGTCCAAGGTCCAAAATAGCGAACTTACCCTTTAAGTCTCTTTGTAGTAACTCTCTGGTCTTGTCTCGTGGATACATTGTATCTAGTCCTCTCTTGCCAACTTTAAAAGCCTTGTCTTGCATTCTGCGTTAACTCGCCATTTCCAGCTCTGTCCAGCTTTGATCACCTCTCGCCAGGAACGGCAGTCTTTCCTGCCTCGCTGTACTAACTTTTGTCTGCTCTGAGTCTACCAGCCTGCAGTTGTTCGTATATCCTGCTTGTGCTGCTGTTTCTGCCAACCAGCTGCTGTGTGTGCGTGCAGCCGGTGCTCCAGCTCTGCTAACCGGCGGCAGTGCGTGCCTCCTGCTTGTGCTGCTGCTGCTGCCAACCTGCTGCTGTGCGCACGTCCAGCCGGGACCCCAGTTCTGCTAACCTGCAGCTGTTCCTGCCACTCTGCTCTGCCCTGTCTCCCGCTCCCCGCTCCTCCTCTGCTCAGCCTGTCCGGATCCCTGCCACCACCACCAGTCCCTGGCCTCCCCGTTCCTGCTGATCCCCTGCTGAACTCATTCCTCGGTTTTCTGTCTATTCTGTGTTCTCCCTATGCTTCGGGAGGAATTCTGGTCGAAGCAATAAATTACCTGGATTGTTGCAATTCCTGTCTCAGAGTCATGCATTTGAGTCCAGTTCATACTCGGAACCGTAACACAGCCTAGAATATTTTGCTTCTGCTAATAGTTCTAATTTCAACAAGGAAAGATGGAGTTTTGGAAATATTGTACAAAAGCCCCAGACAAAGGTTACAAGTGTAACAAAGAAACCTTCCTACTACAACCCTGTGCAACATTGCTGCAATATTGCTCTACATGTAAACAGTTAATACTGTTCAATTTCTTAACCTTTGCAATAAAAAGATGCTTGTTAATGTGAAAAGAACACTAAAAGAAGCATAGCATTAGCACAATAGTTTTGTAGAAAATTAATTTGGCCTTTGGTACCAAGCAGGAATCAAACCACTGATCTCACACACAGAAAGCGAAGACTTTAACCACTAGGCCAAAGCATTTTAAACAGTTAGTTGATATTGTGAAATCTCTTAGCCTTTGCAATAAAAAGACGTTCTTTTATGTGAAAAGGATATTCTTAGCATAATGTGCATATTGTTATTGTCAAAAATAAATGTTGAAATGGTGGGGCTCAAACTACTGTATTGGCTTGTGTTGGCTTACTGATCTCAGTCCTCTGCATAATTCAAACAGTTAACAATTAATATTGTGAAATGTTTAGCCTTTGCCATAAAAATAACTTATTTTATGTTAAAAGAACATTCTTAGCATAACATGCACATTGTGCGCGTCAAAAATAAATGTTAGGTACAGGTGGGGATCAAACTGCCAACCTACTATATGGTAGCACAACGCCTCAACCACTAAGCTACAGGCACTTTCACAGTTTGTATGTATTTTAACCCCTTTGCACAGAGGCTTAATTTTACCCATTATTACCCATATTTACCCATAATTGTACTATTTTGTGTAAAGCTTTATACGTCCAGATATCAATGTAACACAACCACCAATAATGGCTTAAATTAAAGAAGTACCAATTATTATCATGCCTTAAATTAAACTATTTTCATAACTCAGATGTAAATTATGGGCAGTGAATGCACAACCCCCAGTGAAAAACAAAGTTACACCACTCTATTACAGTGAACACCTGAGAGTCAAATATGTGAATGAGGTTAAACTTTACATTTTCTGGTTTGCAAACCTCTTGTCTGCATGTGTAGAAAATATGAAAGTGATATGTATTACTGCTCAAATCCTATGAGGCAAATTGAAACGGTGACCAAAAATCTACCCAAAATGGATAATTGTGCATCACAGTAAAGTTTTCAACAAATAAACTCTTCTGACTCGTTGGAACTATATTTGCGTCTATATCAGTAGATAACTTTTCCAAAAGATTAGGGGAATGGTTATAGGTGTCCAAAAACATACCCAAACCTTTCCAAACCCATGAAAACCCATGGAAACATATACAAAGTATCCAAGCTGGCTAAAGCTATCCATGCTATCCAAAGCTATCTAAACATGAACACAGCTTTAGTGTCCATTTGAAGAACATTATTATGTCCTATGAGGAGGCAATTAATGAGGGGAATGACCCTTAGATAATCAATTTCTTTGTCTCAGTTTAGTTTCCAGTGCCAAAATGATCCAACACAGCCCCGTTCTCATCATAAAAGGTAATTTATTACCAACTAGTCAGACTAACAATGTATGAGAACATGCACACAATTTAAAGCGTCATAAAATGACTACAACTATTACTGTTACAACTACTATAATTATCTCCTACATAAAGATATGCCAGCCCATGGATTACTGTACGGGACAACTAGTTATGTTCCTGTATTCGCTATGCTGTTTCACCCAACGTAATGAATGACTAGGCCACACATTAAAGCTTCTACTATAGTGTAGTATAAATTCCCAGTAAAGTTACAGTCTAGCCGTAATAGATTGACAGCTCATCACCATTGTCATTACTTATGGTATACAAATCCAAGTTGCCTCAGACATGGACTTTTTTCCACAGACTCCCCATACTTATATCATTATATCATTGAGCCTTATGCAGGCTTAGCTTATAGCTAATATAGCTTATTACCTAATAGGTTTATAGCTAACTAGATAACTAGGTATAAACTAAATCAAACCAGAATAAGAGAGACTACAGGTCCTTTAATTCTGAATTCAGCACCATTAATCTAAAACTGTGTGACATCATAAACAATAATAACACAACCTAGCTAGCCTTTCTGTGGCTAACTAGCTATACTATTATGAATACAACACCATAAAACACACACACACACACACACACACACACACACACACACACACACACACACACACACACACACACACACACACACACACCTTGTACACAAGGCAACACTTAACTATGGAATCCATGCAGTCTGCTTCATATGAAGAGTCATGGATGTAAATCTCACCTGAATCCAGAAGACGGCTACAGCATCCAGCAGTATCAAGCATAGAAAATCTTTTTGTCACTTCGAATTTGCCATTGTACAATTAAAACGATTTCTCACCGGAGTTCACTAGCGATGTGTATGTGCTCTCTTGCGCAAAACATACACATAGCCACATAGCTTAATGGCGCGTATTGTTTGGAAATATGCCTGTGACACGCACAGCTCTGAGAATCGCTCCCAACTGTCGACCTATATTATACCTCTTTGGAAAGCTTAGAATGCATTCTTTTTGGATATTAAGGCTGTCAATCAATTACAATTAGTTTCAAGACATTACAACTCCCAATTTGAATTGGGTAATGTTCTGGGGGATCAGGCAGCCAGCCAGTCAGTCAGTTACCCACATTCAGTCATGTTTGGCTAAATGGCTGTCCTCAAGGGTCTGAGGCATCAAACGAGCCTGAAATCATCACTCTGCTGCCAGATATTCAGGAGATATGGATGGATCACTTTAAGGGCTGTTTTTCCTGACTTATTTTTCCAGAGTTCAATAGGAAAATGAGTCTGTTATGGCTTTGCAGCTCGCCGTGTCAGGATCCTGTACCTTGTCTGTCTGTTTATTCGGTGTATTTATGTTTCCTGATTTCTTTTGCTTATTTCCCCGATCTTTGTTTTATTGTGCTTATTATTTCCCCGCATTACCCTCGCGATTGTCTGTTTATTTTCTCTCGTTTTATTCTCGGTGTTTATTATTTTCCTGACTTTGTGTATTGTGTTTAGTATTTTACCATCACTCTAGTTTCCTTGTCAGTCCGCGTTCCATGTTTCCCGAGATTCCACTCCCTGTCTTTGCCATTGCACTATTCGGGTGATTTTGGGTACATTCGGATTTCCTCTGTATTTCGTATCTCGTTTTCTTCCTTCTGGCTTTCTTAATATTTGTGTATAATACTAATGTACTAATCGTACTAACTGTTAGATTAGATTTAATACTAACCTGCTAACAAATTAACATGTATATACAACTAACCAGCTAACCTACTAACATTAGGGTTTTAGAGTTCACTACTAACATTAACAATTACTAATTCATCTTGAGTTTCTACCTGCAGCTGTCATTTCCCTCCTCGTTATCCTATTCCTGTATCTATCTGTGATTTCACATTCTCTGCATGTGTGTCCACTTCCGCGTTCCTCCCCTCCGAGCTGGGCACATGTCTACCTGCTAACCCCAGGCCATTTGTTATCATTGTGTCTATGTGTATTCCAGTCCATGTCTTACGTTCCCCCCCGTTATTGTATTATTGGTCCTTGTTAACCCTCATTGTGCTCACCTGCGAGTAATTTCCCCTCCCCGACTGTGCACACCTGATTCCCTGTCTCCCTCAGTGTATATAACCCTGTTATTTCAGTCTTTCTTCGCGAGTTTGTCACTGTTGGTTTGCTTCTGTGGTCTATACGATTGTTCTGAGTACCTTCCTGAGTTGTCTGTTTTTTTAGTTTTTGTTTTTTTTGTAGTGATGGCGAAATGAGGCTTCCTGAAGCACTGAGGCTTTGCAGCCAATTGCATTGCAAATAGATTCATTACTCGAAGCCTCATTCAACACAGTGTACACTAGTGACATCTTCGGCTAGCAACAAGCTAGCAACAAGCGACCCTTTAGCTCACTGATAACGCGTCGGACTTCAGAACCATTGGTGTAAGAGAAAGTTCAAATAAGTTCATATAAGTTCAAAACCCCGCTCAGGCGATACACATACTAACATACTCATAATTCATATTTGTAACTGTCATTAGGCTAGATTTGTTTTCTACTAAGATATATTATAAAATAATATATGTAATTAAATTAACTTTGAAAATGAAAAAAACAGGAAGATTGATATAAAAGGGAACAACATTTGTGTGGGGTTCTATTGAGCAGTAAAAGTGTTTCTGGTCTGGGACTGGGAGTGCTTCTGTAACCAGGCAGTGAAAGTGAATGTGCTTCAGTATGGGCAGTGAAAGGGAAGGTGCTTTTGTGACTGAGAAGGGAAGTTTTTATTGATTTTTATTAATGGCCTCATCAAGTTCTTGCTTTCTGGAACATATGGCAAAATAACATTACATTACATTACATTATAGGCATTTAGCAGATGCTCTTATCCAGAGCAACTTACACAACTTTTTTTTATCATGTTTTACATATTATCCATTTATACAGCTGGATATATACTGAAGCAATTCAGGTTAAGTACCTTGCTCAAGGGTACAACGGCAGTGTCCTACCTGGGAATCGAACCTGCAACCTTTCGGTTACAAGGCCAGTTCCTTAACCATTATACTACACTGCCGCCCCATAACAATATGCAAATGTGTTTTTATCAACATGAATGTCAGTATAATTATGGTAAAGCAACCATAACTGTTATTAAAAAGTAAAATAAATAAATAAATAACCTCCGCTGGTTTCTTGCTCATTGGCAGGTGCATTTTCATGCATTGCCCGATAATGCCTCAGCATGGACAAGGTATTATTGCTGTAAGCCAGCTCCTTTAGGCACAGCAAGCACCTTACCTTCAAAATGAAATATTTGAGAAGGAATGCAGATGATAATGACAATAAGCAAGAATAAGAATTAACAATCAAATCATAATAATATTAAACAAATCGTAATAATCTGCTGTAGTTACGTTAAAATAACAACCAACGAACTACATGCACAGTCGATTGCTAGCCCAGTGTTCGAATAGCGTTTCAGTGTGTTTTGAGATAAGTACTTTTAAAATGTATTGTTTATTTAACAGAACCAATACTCTGGAACTAGGCAATCTTGCAGAATTTACCCATATAATTATGTTAAAATTTAAATAGCTTGTTGTAATTGTTCGTATGAATTTTTAAATATTTAAATATGTATTGTCCTGTTGTGATCTGGTGCCTGTAAAGTGAAACGTACGTATGAATATATTCATTTTTATTTTTTATGTGTGTAATTGGGTGATGGGAGGGGTATGTTTTTGTGCTTTTTAGTGTAGAGGGTATATTTTCTATTTTTTATTTTTGTTAACTGTTAAAAGTGTAAAATGTATGTATTTTTTAAATAAGATCTCATACCCATTGGTCAGATGGGTTGAAGATTTGAATAAACTCTAAACTCTAAAACTCAGTTAATAAAATTAAACACAAATGTGAGCTATGAGTTGAATGTAACTTTCCACTGTTTAGTCTCTACAATGAGGTGATGTGCCTATGAGAGGCTCAGCAGCAGAGTTAGTATGGTGGAGGAGAGTCTGTGGTCCATCTTCTGTCAGCGTTTGGAGATTGCCTTCTCGGTTCCCTTACAATGACTTGATGTCTGAGATCTGTCAGGCCCTGTGTTTAATACAAGTACAGCCTGTAGGTGTGCCTACAAGGGGATCAAGGATTATTGTCATTTCTCTACACCAAAATTAGCTTTTACAAGGAAATGTACTAAACTCATTTCAACAATAAATTGAAACAATAACTAAACTGATTGCTTACTTTGCATTGTTAATCTGGGTGGATCAAGGTAAGCAAACCCTCGCCATTAAACAAGACCGTATACAGTATGTCTATTCTTGCTGTGTATGTGCTTAGTAAGTAGCATACAGCCTATACTATTCAGCTGTAATTTTTCACAGCTTTAGGTGTTCCATTATTTTACAGTTTGGATTCTGCCATTTGTCTGTTTGTATATTCACCGTCAAATACTTTCAATTGTACATTTAATGAAAGAGATGCAATAAAAAATATCTACAATTCTACAAAAAAAATTATCTTCTGCCAAAACTGTTAAGATCTCAATTCACATCTGTGGGCCACACAAAATGAAATACACTACTTATGAAGAAAATTGGCAGAGAGAAGGAATAATATAGACATTAAGTTGCACATACAGTGAGCACCATAATTCATTGGACAGTGACACATTTTTTCTTATTTTGGTTCTGTACTCTAGCACTTTGTTTGAAAGGATACAATGACAATGAGGTTGAAGTGCAGAGTGTCAGCTTTAATTTGAGGGTTTCATTTTGATCCATATCGGATGAACCGTTTAGAAATTATATAACCTTTTGTACATAGTCTCCCCCCCCCCTCCATTTTCAGGCATAAGAAATATTGGACAGTTTAACATAATGTAGAATAAAGTAATACTTTTTAGTATTTGGTCGCATATCCTTTGCATGCCATGACTGTAAGAAAGTACTTTGTATAAATCCTCTAAATGACTGTGTTCTGTGTTCAAATGGTCCAGTGAGATGCTGATGGAGGGAGACCTGGTTGTATCAAACAAAAGGAATGCTCTAAACTGCTGGAATAAACAGTGCTTGTGGAAGAAATCCTCAGATGGACTCATTGAACTGCCTGACACTGTGAGCAACAAATTATGTAAGTGAAGGAAAGTAATTAGTAATAGTTTCTGTGATGAAATCCTCAGAAGGACTTGTGGCTTGCATTCTGAAAAATTAGTTCTGTAAGGGAAGGAGAATTTGTATTTTATACATAAGCACCCTGGTGTTTGAACGTGGACGAAAGTAGCTAAGCTACAGCTACCAAAAAGAAAAAAGTAGTAACTAAAGCTAATACGTAATTGACTGTCATTGAACGTAATTGACTGAAGCTACTTCATAAAAATAAAAAAATTTTAAATCATGAATTAGGTAACCTAATTTATGGCAGAAGTTCACTAACACTTCTGTTTTGATGCTCAGACCCTCTTTGGAAAACATTAAAATTAATTCAAAGGTTTTTCAAGGTGATTTCAGGGGAGAAACTTTCAGCTTCAATAAAAACGACCTAACCTTAGCTAAACAAACACATTTCTGACACTTCATCATTCATGATTTTATGAATCCAAAGCCACTAAAATCCAAACTCACCAAAAGCTTTGCCTAAACTGGACTGATAATCACACTCTCCAAAAGACAGATTTTGTGTATTAAAATGCTAACAAAAGGTGGCTTGCATTACTGAATAATGTATCAGCAGATTTAGCAGAGGAGCACTCGCTGCAGGCATTGATTTTACAGGATATCACTTCCATGCCAAGTGACCAGAAAGTGCAGATCACAGAAATGTTCCACATGCCAACTCGAGACAGCTGTTTGGAGCCACGTGCCTATTTTCATTTATTTATTTATTTTTGTAATATAAATTGATTTTTAAAAGCTGGTCTTGCTTCCCCAGTTTAACCCAGGGGAAAATGTAGCTTTGTCCATGCTACCTTGCTACTTAACTAAAATTATTTTAGTTAAGCTACCACACGCTACAGAGAAATGTAATTAAACTAGTAGCTCCGTTTCATGCAGTTCCGCTACTGGTTATAGCATTGTGGCTGGGACTCAATTACTCCGCCTGCACCCCACTAGCCTCCCCGCTTGATTTATGGGTGTACCAATCAAAAACTGGGTGTACCTAGGACACCCAGGACACAGCATGCCACCGCCAGTGACTATGAGGCAACAGCAGGAGGTATTGTATCTGCCGCAAACTTCATAACTTGAGTGATGTCACATGATCAGTAACCAACAGCTTTGGGTTACAGAAAACCCTTGAGCAGCGTTTCTTGTTTAGGCCAAAATACCATTTGTGCAAGAGTTATAAATGGGGTTAGAATTAGGCATGAGGGTTGCTGCTAGTTTAGGGTTATGTTCAGGAGCGAGGGACAGGTTTTTCATACAGGTTAGTCCCTGATGTGGATGAACAATATTTTTTCCACAATTGGGGCATATAACACAATATTTTTTGGTATTTATTCAGTGAAATAACATTTTAAAAACAACTTCAAACAAATATATTCATATGCATAACTGATTTTATGTTGTTGCTTTGCCTTGTGTTGCTTTGAAATTCAAGCATTTGTGTTTCCTTTTATTGAGGCTTAATGCCCACAGCATAAAAAAACTGAACAGTGTTTGAGTTGTGAAAATGAAATGTGGTGTGAATCAGTGTTTTACATGAAACCACAAAACAGTTTGTTTGAACAGGATAAAATGATAAATAATCTCAGAGTAGAAAAATGAACAACTAATTTAATTTAATATGCATCAGATTTAATCACTTAGTAACATTCAGTCAGTGCATTCAAACATTTACATACAAATTCACATAGTTACAATAAATTTGATGACCAGAATAAAAAGGATTTGTAGGGTAGAATATTTGTCATTTATTATGGCTAGAATAGGTTGATTATTTAATACTCTGCTCCGGTAATTCAGCAAAGGTAGTCTTCAAGTCTTTCAAGATAACTCCTGCAACAAAAAATAAATATTGTCCTATGTTAAGGCATAATTATTATAGCATTTCTAAAACGGCTAAGAATGAAATATAGTGTTATATAATTCAAACATATTTCGCCACCATTTGGACTCATATTATGGCCAGGAAACTACACAACCCAAAGTTCTACCAAAGTTCTGCTGTGCTTTAACTACCTGGAAAGAGGATGGGTGAAAAAAGATTAATCAGTAAATGTAGTTCTTCAGAGCTTAGTGAAACATTATCTGTACTCACAGCAGCTGTACAGCCTTTTGATCTTCAGAATGTCCAAAGGGGTCATTTCTTTACTCTGTCCAATGGCCTTATGTTTGTCAGGTATGGGAGTTATGGTGTACTTTCCATTTTTTGAGAATGCTTTCCTAGAGAAGTGGAAGAAAAGAAATGGCTCCCCGTTAATTGAAATTTCAAATTCATCGATAACCAGATACAGTCATCATGTGAATATATCCCTTTTCCTTACCTTGAATAATGCATGATAGAAGTGTAGTCATATGGAGTATCCAGATTATTAGTGTATTTTGCCATAAAGTTGTTTTCCTGGCCTATTAAAGAAAACAATACTTTGGTAGCTGTTCGTTAGAGATGGTTCAAATATATTGTCCTGTCATGTTGACCAAGTAATTTCCTGCTATATCTTATTGAATAAAAGTGCCCTTCTCTATTAAAATTTGTCCAAAAGATGACAGTTCCTTACCTTTCTCAACATTCTTCAAAATGATCTTGATGTACTTCTTCCGGTCTCTCCTTGAGTGCTCATGATAGAAGCCCAGAGCATGGTTCAGCTCATGCTGAATAGTACCATGGTGAACGCATCCTTGACCCAGAGACAGTACCTGTGCTCCACCACTTCTCCCAACATAGGAATAACAGCTGAAATTAAATAGAAGGCGACGATTTCAATGTTAGCCAAGTCCACCAAGTAAAATTTAAGAAGTGTTATCTTGCAGTTTATTCCGCCATTAGTGTAAATGACCTCACCCTGTTCGGCTTTCAATATGGATGTAGTCTTTCTGACGTGAGCGGGGGATGAAGCGAATGCAAGTTTTTCTTTTGTAGGTCCTCATGGCTCTTTGAATAATATCCATCTGAACTTTATCTTTAATGCAGAATCATTCAAAAACAAGCACAAGTTACATATTCAGGGAACTCATTATTATAAATAGTGTTATATTTGCGTTCCCTCGTCCGTGTGTCTTGGGTACGAAGAATAACTTTCAAGGAGACCGTGGAGTTCTTTTGTATCCTTTTTACTCGCCTTTGCATACGGAACATACAGGGTTAGCCCCCGCCATCTTTTTATCTCTCTCTCTCCTGCCCCCTGCCTCTAGGCATAAGCAATCAACCTCCCAAGTAACAGTTATCAACAGTAACAGTGATTCACAATGAACACCTATATATTCTTATGAACAGAGAATTAGATATTATGTATTTGACTAATATTAACTGTTACAATAGTGATGATTGGATCTCAGCTCTGATTTTCCTTAATGGAAACTGTTTGATTTAAATTAAGCTCTTAAATAAATTATCATATATACAAACATTTGCAATTGTGTCGAAGTACCGCTACATTTAAAAAATCTTAAAGTGACATAATCTTTTTTAATATAAACATATTATTATCTGGGAGAAGCCCTTTCTCTATTAGCACTCTATAACCAGGGTTAACTTTATGTTTAAATCCAAATTATCCGTCACTTACCGAATTTACCGAGGATACGGTAAGGCACATCAACAGTGCCCCGTCTTTTCGTCCATAAACATCTTTTATTCCGGCACTTAATGGCGCTCCTTGTGTTTGATACAATCAGGTCTCCCTCAATCAGCATCTTGCTGGACCCTTCGAATGCAGCAGACAGACATTCAAAGGATCATGAGATTCTTACAAAAAGCTAAACATTGCTTGACAATGCTAGAATATTTCATACACAAAATGGATATTTCATATTCTGACTTATATTCTCATTCCTAGTTGTGCAACCTTTTGCAGCATACTTGAATTGTAGCAGTACAATAATGGAAAAATGTTTTAGTTGTGATTCTTGTACTTGGCCACACAATAATAAAAGAAAAAATATAACACTAACCATTGTTGGCCTGTAGAATTCTTGTAGTGATGTCCAATTCAGCAGGATCCTCCATTCGGATAGCTTTAAAATAAAATAATTGAAAGCACTCTTTGTAATACTGACCTCATACTTGCTGAAACAGTTGTTACAGAAATAATTACAACGTGGAATCAAAAGCATCAGATACAGAATTGTTTTACTGCCCATGAGTTAGTTACAAAGCAGCGGAGACTCACCACCTTCACTTCCAAGGTCCTAAAGAAGAAAGGGAGGCAGACACTCAGTTTATAAAATTGAACAGAAATTAGAGGTAAGAGTTGAGTGAAACTTTCCACTGTGCTTAATGGGCCGTCTCTTACCACGAGGGGATGTGCCTGTGAGAGGCTCAGCAGCAGAGCTAGGATGGTGGAGATGAGTGTGTGGTCCATCTCCTGTCAGAATTTGTTGATTTCCCTCCACGATGACTTGATGTCTGAGATCTGTCAGGCCCTACAGCTTGTAGGTGTACCTACAAGGGAATCAAGGATCATTGTCATTTCTCTACACCCAAAATGAGCTTTCACAAGGAAGTGTATAACAATACATTTACAACTCATTTCAACAATACATTTAAACATTAATGATGTGGTGACCAATACCCCAGGAACAGACTCCAGGAAATCCAAAAATGAGACAGCAACAGTAGGGCCAATAAGTGACCAATTATTCAACAATAAGCATAGGGCGAGCACCCCAAGGGCAGTCCAATATAACTCCTGATACATCTGATACATTCACCTTTATGGGCAACAGTTAGCTGAAACCCAATATGCGAGGTCACACCCATAGAACGTAACAACCAATTATCGCCCTCAACATCTCCCCACTCCCTGGGCAGTGCTCCCAGCTGATGACCTCATCAGGATGCCCACTATCATGCCATGAATTAGCTTGCTGTCATGGCCTTGAAGTAGTGACGCCTGACACATATTGGTTCCCAAACATTAGTAAGACAGTGGAAAACAAATGAGATTATAAATGCACAGGAGAGATAATTTAGACGATACAACCGAACAAAACATGCACTCAAGGTATTCTAATTACCTCCCATACTATGCCATCAGACCCATTTCCCTTACTAGACCTGTCGGCACTCACACCGAAAGGCCTGAACCGGTCCAGCAGTGTGAGTTCCAGCATGCCACATCAACAACTAAACTGTTTGGTTACTTTACATTGTTAATCTGGGTGGATAAAGGTAAACAAACCCTCTCCTATAAAACACAGGCTTTGTTTATGGAAGATTTGTCATATGCTTCTTACTGTATATACTGTATATCTGTTATCTTTAGATCTCTTAAGACTATATCATTTTCATTTTTACTAATAAAAGAAATCTAATAAAAGACGTGCAATGAAAAAGATCAATTCTACAAAAAAAAAGATCTCATCTCTTCTGTCAAGACTGTTACATTCATATCTGTGGGCCACACAAGATGAAGTACACTACCTATGAAGAAAATGGGCTGAGAGAAGGAATAAAATATAAATTATGGTAACAGTTTACATTAAGTTGCACCTATACCTGTGTAGCTAAATTGTAACTAAATTCTAACAAGAGGTTATTACTGAGTAATTGCAATGTAGCTAACATCCAACAACAGTTAGTGGTATTCTCAATTACACATGTAACTATTTTGAAATGTTTTGTTTACACTCATAAGCCTCCTATTCATGATACCCAACAAATAAAACTTGCCTGTTAATTTTGCATTGTGTCTTTAGTCATACTTTATTCTAGTATGCTGCTAAAGGTTATAGAACTAGGAATGAGACGTCAGAATATGAAACGTCAATTTTTTTAAATGTACCAACATTCTTAAGCAATGTTTAGTTACTTGTATGAATCCCATGATCCTCTGAATGTCTGTCTGCTGTATTCAAAGGGTCCAGTGAGATGCTGATGGAGGGAGACCTGGTTGTATTAAACACAAAGAATGCCATGAACTGCTGGAATAAACAATGTTTATGGAGGAAATCCTCAAAAGTTTAAGTGCGTTTGGTAGTGGCTGCTACCGGTTCCATAGAGTTGCGCTAGCATTAGCAACGTGTGTATGTCCAAAAGAAGGGACAGAATGGAATTAGCTGAAAATGGTTTCCATCAATCAACTACATCATGGGTAAGTCGTAATTGAGACATTATGTCCAAAATTCCGAACTATCCCTTTAATGAGTTTAAGTGGGTAATTGTTTGCAATTGGCCTATAGCACAATAAGCACAACGTGAACATGGGAGTTTTATTCTTCATTGCATGCATATTTGTGACGTAATGTAGGCTAGTTTAAGAGGGTAAATAATCCCTCTTCAGACGAAAAGCACATAATAAAGAAAAATTAACAGCTTGTCTGGGATTGCAGAAAACAAACAGGGGTACCTACCACAGGACCGAGTTTGGGAACCACTCTAGCACAATTATACTCTACCATAGGCAAGCTAATTACTGAAACCTCATTTACAATGGCTCCATTTCATTAGCGCAGCTTAGTTTAGCTCTATGCATCAAGACCGATTCTGCTCATAATAAGTTTTCAGTTCATAATAGATCATGGACTGCATCGTCAGTCAGGTGTAACAGGTTGGATGTAGAGGACAGGTGCTACTAGGTGATAAAGATTGAATGGAATACAAAGAGGAGGGGGGAGGAATGGACATTAGGCAAGTGACTTTCAGCGACTAACCTTGAAGAAATAACACCGTCAATGGCACCTTCTACTGACAATTTAAACCGAAGTGATTTGTTGGCCTATCAGCTGCGTTGTCTTGGCCAGTATTCTACTCAGTTCAATTAAATCTGTGTTTACTATATTCGGCATAGGGATAATGTTTCTGTTTTGCATTGATGCATTTGGATTCTTCTTGTATTTTTAGGAATTTGAATATCAGATGAACTTAGGCAAATGAGCATTTTATGATTATGCTGATTAAAGGTATTTCACATTTTAAATAAGAACAAAAATGCATCTGTATTTGTGTTATGAACTGGTTTATTCAAAAATAAGAACTTAGCATAGGCTACACACTACCACTGAAAGGTGTCTGAATGCCACCTAGTGGACATGTTGTGAAACACAATAGCATTTATTTTATTCAGCAAGGCAGAGGGACTGGTTAATTGAAAGTAGTGGAACAAAACACACACACCCAGAAGGCATTTAAAATGCAATAAAGCAATATATTGTGAATTGAAAACTAATGAGTAGAATCGACCCTGGTGCATAGAGCAAAGCACTGCGCTACTGAAATGGAGCAATTGTAAAGGAGGTTGTAGGCTAGTATCGTAATTTGGCTATGGTAGCTATAGCCTAATTCTGCTGGAGGAAAAGTTAGGTATTTTAAAATCATAATTCATGCATGGCCTTCTAGGCTTATTCGATGAGAAGACACTCAATCGCTTAATCGAGACGGCAAACATTCAATCACATTTGTTGCAGATAGTGGTCCGGAAGTAGATCTGACATTGGTGCTGCTGCTACTCCTCATAGCCTATTGCGTGACAGGGAGAAAGCACTCAGCAATCTTAATATCAGTAAATTAGCTTTTACATTACGTAGATTGACACAACATTAGCCTACCTAAACAAATAACGCAGAGATACATAATTTAATAGGCACGATCGTTCAGCTGCATGTAAGATCTGTGGTGAACAGGTATGGTCTGGTCTAACCTCGATTATCATTGATTGGGTGGTGGAGCAGCTAGGTGGGAGCTCATTGGACTGTTCTTTCATCATTTCCACCTTAAACTCATTAACACAATGCAGGGCCACGTTCAATCTGAAAACGGTGTGCACCGTTTTGCTACGGTTTCCGGGTTGAACGACATGTTTCCTCAAAACGGTGTGAAACGGTGTGCATCGGGCTTTGAGGTACGTTTTCTCTCGTTTGGTGGGTGTGTCAGAGGTGTTACCTCAGCCCAGGTTTAGATCGTTGAGAGAGGCTGAGGTGAATCAATAGGCTCCTAATTGGTACTGTGGACACATGGCCACTAAAGCTAAGCTAAAAATACTGTTCTGTGCTCTCATTTCACAATTCCACGCGCGCTATTTATGGAACAAAATAAACTCCATAGGCTTGTCTTGAATGTCACGTTAGATAACGGAAACTGTTGTTGGTTGGTCACTCGCGCTGTCAGACTCTCATTTGACATACATCCAATCAGAAGGAGCCTACAATCTTCCTTCATGTAGGTCTAGTACCTACCCCTTTCCGTTAAGTGATTTGTAAATGGCCGTGTCCGAATCAGCACTCTTCCACACTGTTGAGTAGCCTTGGTGAGTAGATAGGGCGAGAAAGTCGTAGAGTACGCAAATTTTTTTCAAATTGCAGTATACTTCAAACACCCTGATGACACACTTACTTCGGGGTTTCGATGAGTACATTCGGTAGCACACTTCAATAAGTATGTGACCTCCCTGGTGAACTCCTCCCTGACCTCTGGCTGCTTCCCCTCATCCTTCAAGAGAGCCCACATCACCCCGATCCTGAAAAAACCCATGCTGGACCCCTCCAACATCCAAAACTACAGACCGGTATCTCTTCTTCCTTTTCTTTCCAAAACTATTGAACGTGTTGTTTCTAACCAGCTGTCTTCTTTCCTTACCCAGAACAACCTACTAGACCCCCACCAGTCCGGCTTCAGACCTAGCCACTCAACGGAGACCGCACTCCTCTCCGTCAGCGAGATGCTTCACGCAGCTCGGGAAGCCTCCCTCTCCTCTGTGCTAATACTCCTAGACCCTCTCTGCCGCCTTCGACACCGTAGATCACTCCATCCTCCTGTCGTCCCTGTCTGCAGCGGGGATCGGTGGATCGGCCCTGGCCTGGATTGAGTCCTACCTCTCGGAGCGCTCCTCCCAGGTTGCCTGGGCTGGTAAAGTATCGGCACCCCGTCCTCTTACCACAGGAGTCCCCCAGGGCTCAGTCCTTGGTCCCCCTCCTTTTCTCCACCTACACCAAATCCCTTGGCCCTGTTATCACTGCTCATGGTCTTTCTTACCACTGCTATGCTGACGATACTCAACTCTTTCTCTCCTTCTCCACCCTCTGACACTCAGGTGTCAGCCCGCATCTCGGCTTGCCTGAGAGACATCCAGAGCTGGATGGACAACCACCATCTCAAGCTCAATCCAGGCAAGACTGAGCTCATCTACATTTCTGCTCTAACCTCTCACCCTCTCAATCTCTCCATTTCCCTAGGGGACACTCCACTGACCCCAACACCCTGTGCCAGGAACCTCAAAGTGGTGATGGACAACAGGCTGTCCCTCTCCGAGAACATTGCAGTGGTAACCCGGGCGTGCAGGTTCTTCCTGTACAACATCAGGAGAATCCCTCCCTTCCTCACCACCCACTCAACCCAGCTCCTGGTCCAAGTGATGGTGCTGTCCCGCCTGGACTATTGCAACTCTCTCCTGGCTGGCCTGCCAGCATCGGCCATTAGACCCCTTCAGCTTATCCAGAATGCAGCAGCACGCTTGTGTCTTCAACCTCCCCCGACACTCCCATGTCACCCCCCCTGCTCATTGACCTCCACTGACTACCTGTGATGGCTCGCATCCCATTCAAAAACATTGGTGCTCGCCTTCCAGGCAGTCTGAGGATCAGCCCCTCCATACCTCCAAAAGCTCATCAGACCCTACACACCTGCCAGATCCCTGCATTCCGCCTCCTCAGGACGACTGGTACCCCCCCCCCCCCCCCACTTCATACTAGCACCTGGTCTCTACGTCTGTCTGTCCCTGGCCCCACGGTGGTGGAATGAGCTCCCCGTGGAGGTCAGAACAACAGAAAGTCTGACCACCTTCAAGCGCAGATTGAAGACTCACCTCTTCAAGCTGCACCTCTCTCCACACCTCCCTACCTCCTTGTGACCTCCATTGATTGTGTTTTATGAATCCTTGTTTAAGTGGTTCAAGCTTCTAGTTTAATACTTGTAAGGTTACCTATTGGCTTACTGTTGTACACGCCAATCATCGATATCGTGTGGTTACCCCCCCCCCCCCCCCCCCAAAAAAAATTAAAAAATAAAAAATAAAATAAAATCATACTGACTACGCCTAGTACTTGAACTCGTATTTACCCTTTAGGGTCGTTTTAAAACGCACTTGTTCCTAGTTCGAAAATGCACTGATGTACGTCACTCTGGATAAGAGCGTCTGCCAAATTACTATAATGTAATGTAATGTAAAAGTACACAAACATTTTGGTGACATGAATATGACGTGAAGCTCCATTTTAAAAAAATGAGGTGCAGCTTCGCTGACGTTTTCCTTCAAATACAACAAAAAACAACAAGTGACATGGCAGCGCAAGAGTGGGGCACAGGGTTGCCAGATCTTGTAAGACTTTCCAGCCAAATGCGACTCAAAACTAGCCCAATTTATAGGCTATTTTCAACCGAAACCAACATATTTTAAATAGAAACCATCATGTTTTTACTTTTTAAAATAAGTGTGTGCTTTGCGACTTTTCATTTTTACCCATGACTGCACTTTGAAAGTATCCCAATTTAGCTGTAAAACCACGAACATGGCAACACTGGTGGGACGTCTTATGACCTGCTTACGACACTTCCACAGTACAGTTTGGAAATGGTATAGCGGACATTTTTCGCGTCCTGCTAAACAGTGCACATTAAACAGCAGACTTCTGCCAGTGCACTCTTCGCAGGAGACAGGGCGCAGTAGATAGAGCTCTGATTCGGACACAGCCAATGTGTTTCGGGTTTTTTCATTGTGTTTTCTGATTTGCAGTTGTTCTCTGAAATGTCGTTGTGTTTTATAACTTGTTGTGTTTTCCGAAATGTCGTTGTGTTTTATAACTTGTTGGTGTGTTTTCCGAAATGTCGTTGTGTTCTCTGACTTGCAGTTCTCTGAATTGTCGTTGTGTTTTTTTAACTTGTGGGTGTGTTTTCCGAAATGTCGTTGTGTTTTTATAACTTGTTGGTGTGTTTTCCGAAATGTCGTTGTGTTTTATACCCGTCAGCTTCCGTAGCTGTGACTACAGATAATGTTTCACTAAGCTCTGAAGAGGTACATTAACTGATCCTTTTCCCTGGTAGTTAAATTCTCAATATAACATGTACAATATAACAATACACATTTTATGTACCTTTATATTTTATTTTTAGCTGTAATTTCTCCTGCTTGTGGTGTTAATTCGGGGAAATACTGTTCCTAATAGTGCCCAGAGTATAAGCATGAAGTTGGAGGAATATGCACAGTAAACTAATTTACCTGTGCAAAAGAGATAATCATACATTCTAAAAAAGTCCTTCAGTGGTGTCTTCTTATATATATATATACAGATCCTTTCCAAAAAATTAGAATATCATGGAAAAGTTTTTTTTTTTTCCATAATTCCATTCAAAAAGTGAAACTTTCATAGATTATAGATTCATTACACACAAAGTGAAATATTTCTAGCCTTTATTTGTTTCATTTTTCATAATTTTGGCTTATAGCTCCAGAAAACCCCCAAAACAGTATTTCAAGAAATTAGAATAGTGTGTTGAAAATCAGCATTTACTTCAGTTATTTCAGAGAATGAGTGGAGTGGCTTGACTTGAGGAATCCGACAGTTGTAGCCCATGTCCCGGATACGTCTGTACGTGGTGGTTTTTGAAGCACTGACTCCAGCCTCAGTCCACTCCCTCTGCATCTCCGCCAAATTTTGGAATCGTCTTTGCTTGACAATCCGCTGAAGCCTACGGTCATCTCTTTTGCTTGTGCATCTTCTCCTGCCACATTTTTCCCTTCCACTAAACTTTCTATTGATATGCTTGGACACTGCACTCTGTGAACAGCCAGCCTCCTTAGCGATGACCTTTTGTGGCTTACCCATCTTCTGGAGGGTGTCAATGATGGTCTTCTGGCCAATTGTCAAGTCTGCAGTCTTCCCCATACTGAACCAAACTGAGATAAACTTTGCAGGTGTTTTGAGTAAATTCGATGCTAGTGTGACACTCAGTCTAAAACATTGCAGACTTGACAATTGGCCAGAAGACCATCATTGACACCCTCCAGAAGTAAATGCTGATTTTCGACACACTATTCTAATTTCTTGAAATACTGTTTTGGGGGGTTTCTGGAGCTGTAAGCCAAAATTATGAAAAATTAAACAAATAAAGGCTAGAAATATTTCACTTTGTGTGTACTGAATCTATAATCTATGAAAGTTTCACTTTTTGAATGGAATTATGGAAAAAAAAAAACTTTTCCATGATATTGTAATTTTTTGGAAAGGATCTGTATATATTTAATATGTATAATTTCCATTTCCTCTTTTTTTATACATGCCATCTACTAAAAAAATGTCAAAATTGAAGCAATTCATTATTTTCTTTTAAGGCCAAGCATTTTATTTATCTAATGAGAACAGGGTGATAAATTGAGTTTCAAAAACTGAATGAAAATGCTTGTATCAGAGTTCCCATCGTGCACCTGGCTTGTGCTGCACTTAACTCTTGTTGAATTCATTAACTTACGTGGAATTCTTACAGTCTTGTCTATGGCACTGTATATATGAGGGTATTATTGTTAAAATTGATGACTTTATTTATTTATTAAATATGATGACTTTAAGTTTATGTTAACTTGTCCAATTACTTTTTGTCCCATACAATGGGGGGGACTATTGATGGGTTTCTGAGTTTTGTAATAAGAGTAATTAAGCATGTGTGTTTTTATCAATGATTTGGTGTAGCAGGTGAGGGCTGATCATTGTAAATCGTATGGCCAGAGGGCAAAGGCCAAGATTGGACAGGCCTCTACCCTCCATGACCCGACATCTAGGTGCCATTTATCGGGCATGACTAATAGTGTCATTGTGGAATAAAGAGATATGCCCTCACAGATAATAGGGACATGTGCGTCAAGTCAAGGCCTCCAAGGGCATTTAGGCCTGATTAGACGACCAGTGTGTTGAAGGTCGCTGTACCGCTCAGTTTCAGTGATCTTCCCGTTGGCTGGCGTGACGTACAATAAACTTTAACTTTTTCTAGTAAAGTGTTTGTTGTGGTGGTGAGTTCCTGCATTGTCCTGACTTGGATTACAAGGAAAGAAGCTGGGTCCTAACACTATGTATTAAAAGGGCTACAATTGCTACACGGTTCACACGATATGGATGTAAACACCCTCAAATTAAAGCTGAAAGTCTGCACTTTAACCCGATAGTCACTGTTCCATTTCAAATCCAATGTGTTGGAGTACAGAGCCAAAACAAAAAGAAATGTGTCACTGTCCAAATACTTTTTACCAGATATTTATTTTGTGGTGCATACATGGTGTTATTATTGTCTAATAAATAAATAAAGTAACAACATGAACCCATACACAAATAAAATGAGATTTGCAAGTATGTTTTGTATATTACATACAAGATAATTGGTTCACAATTAAAACTCACTGGTTCACAAATATGTTTTTACACTCACAATCAAATCTCTCCCAAACAATAATACATTTGACAATGACCCAATGTGCATTTACACATCACCTGGCACATTTGGAATAACTTGTGTTCATTTGTGGAACTTTGATACATTCCTCAGAGCAATTTATTTGTCTGTTAGGGAGAGATTTGTTTGTGAGTGCAAAAACATATTTGTGAACCAACTCTTTTTTTATTTATTAACCAATTACATTTGTCTGTTCGGGAAAGATTGTTTTTTAGTGTAAAAACATATTTGTGAACCAATGATTTATAACACTGAACCAATCCAGGCCAGGGCCGATCCGCCGATCCCCGCTGCAGACAGGGATCACAGGAGGATGGAGTGATCTACGGTGTCGAAGGCGGCAGAGAGGTCTAGGAGTATTAGGACAGAGGAGAGGGAGGCTGCCCGAGCTGCGTGAAGCATCTCGCTGACGGAGAGGAGTGCGGTCTCCGTTGAGTGTATAGGTCTGAAGCCGGACTGGTGGGGGTCTAGTAGGTTGTTCTGGGTAAGGAAAGAAGACAGTTGGTTAGAAACAGCACGTTCAATAGTTTTGGAAAGAAAAGGAAGAAGAGATCTGTAGTTTTGGATGTTGGAGGGGTCCAGCATGGGTCTTTTCAGGATCGGGGTGATGTGGGCTCTCTTGAAGGATGAGGGGAAGCAGCCAGAGGTCAGGGAGGAGTTCACCAGGGAGGTCACATACTTATTGAAGTGTGCTACCAAATGTACTCATCGAAACCCCGTAAGTAAGTGTGTCATCAGGGTGTTTGAAGTATACTGCAATTTGAAAAAAATTTGCGTACTCTACGACTTTCTCGCCCTATCTACTCACCAAGGCTACTCAACAGTGTGGAAGAGTGCTGATTCGGACACGGCCATTTACAAATCACTTAACAGAAAGGGTAGGTACTAGACCTACATGAAGGAAGGTTGTAGGCTCCTTCTGATTGGATACGCATTATGTCAAATGAGAGTCTGACAGCGCGAGTGACCAACCAACAACAGTTTCCGTTATCTAACATGACATTCAAGACAAGCCTATGGAGTTTATTTCGTTCCATAAATAGCGCGCGTGGAATTGTGAAATGAGAGCACAAAACAGTATTTTTCGTCGATTTGAGCTTGTTTAAATGGCATAAAAAAACGGTGTTTTTATGAACTGAAAAACGACGAAAAACACTGCGTTTTCTTTCCAAAAAAAGCGGCCAATTCGTTTTTTTTTTAACCTGTGTGGTTACGTTCTTCAATCACTTTCCCATAAACTTAACACAATACAGGTTTGGCTCATTGTCATTTGCTTTGTCTTTGAATTCTTCATCGACTAATGCTTAGCTTTAGTGGCCATGTGTCCACAGTACCAATTAGGAGCCTATTGAGTCACCTCAGCCAATGTGTTTCGGGTTTTTCGTTGTGTTT